>SNQJ01S0010374.1:34301-87698 GCA_010110895.2 Picea sitchensis | reverse complement strand
TTTTTGATGGAAAATGAGATCTAGTCCAAATTCCATGAGATGGTCATCACCTTAACAAATTGTAGTCATTTATGATATGTTACCTAGTCCATCATTTGTGGACTATGAAGGTCATCGGTGCTTTCACCTAGTTTTGGATGTCGACACAATATTGTCTCAATAGTTCGATCAACCTTTTTGTGGTGAATCTTTTGCCTCTTTTGCACATTAATAAAATTGTCTTATATTATCTTATATTATCTCTTAGATAGTATTGTGTTATCGAGACTTTCACCTAGTCATGTATGTGGTTGTTCTACTATAATATATGCACCAATATTTCATCATGAGTCATCCCTACTTTCATTTATTGTTGTCAAGGTTGTCAATATATCCTACCATAGCCTCCACTAAGCTAGAGTAACTTAGTCTATCTAATAATAAACTAGAATGTCTTAGCCTAACCTACCTTACCTAGACTAGTTTTCACTGCCCTAGACTAACATAACCTACCTTACTCTAATATACTCTACCCCACCATAGATTACCTTAACATAAACAAACCTACCCTATCTTAGGATTCCCTATGAAAACCTTACCCAACCTATCCTAACCTAGCATATGTAATCCTAAAATAGCCTAAATCATTACCTAACTCAATATTATAACTCATTACCTCTTATAACCCCTTAGGTGCACCACCTTGTTAATGGGGGCATAAATAAGTGTAATACCTAGTGAACATAGCACCAGTGATAGCTCCAAAAATCAATTACATAGGGATTCCTTTAGTCAACACAAATTTTGGTGCATAACATGGGTTGGGGCTAATGGTGTTGACTTTAGCTTTGATTGGTGGTTGAAATATAAAAAATAAAAAAGGTTGTCAACCCAAATCTTATTTTCAAAAACCTAACACTTGTTAGAGTTTAAGCTTAATTGAGTGAACCTAAAGCACATTCATACCATGAATTTAGGAAGCAACAGGTAGAGGAACCAAGGTAGCTTGAGACCAGAAAGAGGATCCAACTATAGGAGGTAGAGCTTGTTACCTCCTTCCTATATAATTATTATCATTTTGAGGTAATTCTTCCCTATCCTTAGTACCAATAACCAGGAAACAAAGTGGATATTGAAGAGGAAAAGGAATGCATGGAAGAGGAAGAGGATTAAAGATGCACTTGACGAAACCTTGTAGTTTTGGCAGTGTCTTGGTAGCATTTTTGGTTAATCCAACACTGAGATCACTCCAATCATCAAATATCCCTACATTTTCGCATCCTTGTGTGACCGTAGAGTGAGATTTGGAAGAAGGGTATGATGATGACCCAAGGATTAACATTGCAATAGATCAACGACTCTTAGTTGGCACAGGTCATGAACATAACTATTATTTAATTTTGGTCTGTGGATCCGCATAGTGGAAACCACTACGTTAACATGGTTGTTTCTCATTTAGCGTCCATCATCGAGGTGGTAAAGTATTACCACTTATGTAATGATCCATGCAACTAAAAATAAAACCGGTCAACTTCAAAGGTGGTTTAGTATGGTTAGTGCACTATGACATCATGAAAGATGGGCCTTGAAAATGAAATATCAAATGAGATGTTTCCAAGTGGAATGATTAAGTTTACTATGATGTCATGAAATATGACCCTCGAAAATGAAATATCAAATTAGGTGTTGCAAAGTGCACCAGTTAGTGCACTATGACGTCATGAAAGATGGGCCTTGAAAATGAAATATCAAATGAGGTGTTTCCAAGTGGAATGATTAAGTTTACTATGATGTCATGAAATATGATCCTCGAAAATGAAATATCAAATTAGGTGTTGCAAAGTGCATCGGTTAGTGCACTATGACGTCATGAAAGATGGGCCCTTAAAATGAAATATCAAATAAGGTGTTGCTAGGTGGACTGATTAAGTGTGTTATGACGTCATGAAAGTTGGGCCCCGAAAATGAAATATATGAGGTGTTTCCAAGTGGACAGATTAAGTGCATTATGATTGTATGATGCTTGCATTTATTATTCTATGATTGTCAACTATGGTTACTTTTGTGTGATTTCAAAATCCTCCATGGAAGATTATAGTGACAATTTTGTATAATTGGAAATAAGTAGGATTATTTGGTCATGATCCACACATGGATGATACATTGCTAATGAAATTATGATAAAGTGAGTCTTCCATACACTTTTCATTTTGTTGGACATGTTCAGAATATTGTATCTTGTAATTTGTTTTGTGTAATAAGTATTGTATTTAATAAGAATTCATGAATAATTTTTATAAGTGTTATCACTGATACATAATAGAATAAAAGTATCACATGCGCTGTCGATAGATGTGGATTGTGTTATGTAATAAGTGTTGCACTTAATAATAATTTGTTAATAATTTTTATATAAGTGTTGTAGTGATATATATATATATATATATATTTGATGTAAAACAAAAGGAAATGGCATTCGATAAAATTGGGTAAAATGTAAATTCTAAAGGTACTTGAAAAATTTACCCATCATAAAAAAACTCACTTGAAATTCCAGGCTTGTTGGGTATAACGTCGAGTTTTGGAAGGAATAAGCACCAAAAGAGATTCAACTTTTGGGTTGTTGGGAAAGAAAAATCCATTAGTATTTTGACTCTGCTAGCTGGAATTATGTGTGGTAACTTCACCGAGTAAACTCTTCATATATTTCAAATCTTATTGAGTCTTTCACTGTTCTTTTTGCCTCTGTGAACAAGAATGGATTCTCAAAAGAATCCCACAAAACTAGAATATCCAACCAAACCTGCTTCTGAAGACTAACATTTAGTTGATAGAGATGATGAAAATTTTGAAACTAATTTGACCTGAACTACCACCTATAAGCTAAAACATGCCACCTAGAATTCAAACTTGGGAGTCATACCTCGCCAAATATTGTGTACCCGAGACCTATTATTTTCCTGAGCTAACATCCCTCTGTGCCCAATTATATAATCCTCAACTACGCTCTATGTTATCAGTAGATGGGTATGTGACCATCTTTACTGTAAACCTTGCAGCCATTTCCCAAATGTTGGCTTTACCGGAAAACCTTGATTTATAGTTGTTACAAGAGGAATCCTTAATAGGAAAATATAAGTCTTTGGACTAGAACCAAAAAGTGATCCTTTTACAAAGATATATGGACAAGGGAGCTTCTGTGCCCGAATATCCACCGCCATATAAGGTCGATATCCTTCTTGATACTGCCAAGGAAGTAGTTTATACGATGTGCTTAATCCTATGATATGATCATGATAAGACCATTATGCATAATCCCCCCCCCGCATGGTACTCCTTTGGTGAAATTCAATTATGCAAGTACCTACCAAATGCAATTCATTTGCAGTTCAAGAATTTCAACTCGAAAAGGTATTTCATATACCAGTCATATTTGGTATACTTCATTTTGTATTTGCAGTCCTTCAATTTCAAGCATATTGAAACAAAAATAGAGGATGAGCTAGGTAACCCTTCTTTTGTGATAGAATGGACACCTTTAGTGAGTAAGCATGCTAAAAATGAGGCATTTACCATATTTGTTGATAAATTCATGTACATTGTCCATATCATTTATAATGGAGACGTTCCTCCCAGAATTCACCATGAATGTAGGAATTTACTACAATTGAGCCCATAGACATGCGTGGGAAACCAGTACCTGTATGAGGATTGTACAATTATAAGGGTGTATGGTTCTAAGTTTCCACCTTTCAAGTTACCTATCTATTTAACTCTTAGAATTTTTTCTTTGGAGTATATACACCATAGATTCATTTTAGATCACATTCATTTTGCTTCTACAAATCGAAAGATCACTTTTAAGCTGCCACAAGATGCCAACCCTTTTATTGTGAAATCAAGAGCATCTTAGGATTTTGTTCATAGAATGTTGATCACATTGGATCTAAGTCATGGAGAAGCCTGGAAATATGATCCACATCAAATCATCTCAAAGAGGAGAGTTCAATTGGTTTTGTGTCCCTACTTACATCATCCCAACCCTGAGATGGAAAAATTGGTAAACATGGATAGTTGAGGTCAAGTTTCAGACTTAATGAAGGGAGGCCCTCAACAACAGATTAAAGTTGATACAATAAAAACACCAACAATTTTAAGTCGTCAAGCCCATGTTGATGTGAGTTCTGAGAATGTAGAAAGTTTTCAAGAAGTTATTATAGAACATGTTGTTCATTGCTGTACAATTGAGACTCCTCAAAATGTGGAGAATAACAACAAAAGAGTGGAACATGAAACCACTAGTGAAATGGATGTGGAGGAACAACAATCACATGAACCAAAAAGAAAAAAAATCAAGAATTAAAGAGGTAGAAATGTAGGATGTGAATTCAGATGAAATCCTCTCACTAGAGCAAACCTCTAAGGAGATTATGGTTAAAGAGGTTTTCTCTTTATCTCATTTCCCTCCACTTTGTTTTCTAGAGAATAAATTCAACAATCAGGGACATAATATATGGGAGGTGAACACCAACCTGAAGTGGATCTATTTAAACATTTCAGGGATATCGAGATATAAAATTTTGAAGTCAGGAAGGAAATATTCCCTCAAACATGGAAACATGACCAAACACAGCCCACATTACTCTATGTTGTGGATTTGAAGGAGGGGTTATTAAAAAAAAATGTTCTTGATCCCAACTCACAAAATATTTATTCAACTAATGATTATAAAGATACCCATATGACATACAAATTAGATAGTATTCATGCTACTGAAAAAATTTATCTACAAGGACAAACATGAGAGATGGTTTTCAACGATTTGTTAAAAACTACTGCAAGTAAGGGTAAGCTAGAGACATTGATTAATAAAGTTGTGAAGCAACTGAAACAAGAAAAATGGTCAAATGAGGCAAAGCAACTTAAAATAAATGAGCTACAGGAAAATATCATTTCTCTAGGTGCAAACCCAAATGATCTTGAACCATTTCAATCTCTTATGAAGGAAAACGATGTAGAGATACATGTGTTGAAAGAAAAGCATAAGATTCCAGCCACAAAACATGTACAAACTAGGGAGCTTATGGAATTTCAACAAGAAAAATAAAAATTGGTTGAGCAGGTGATGAAACTGAATGATAAGGTCAATCGGTATGAAGCCTTGATTGAGAGATTGAAAAAAGAAAAAAGGAAGTCGCAATAGTAAAACCTCCTTCATCTCAAGTGATATCAGAGATAAAAACAGAAGATGCTTCAAAAGAGTTGGCTAAAACTTTATAACGGTGAAATTTTAAGGAGGTAGAAGTAGCACAAATCAAGAGAACTATTAACACAATAAGAACATGTTGTTATTCTACATGACCACATTAAAGAAATATAGTTTCTCATTGGTGAAGCTCAAAAGACCAAGACAAAGCTATAAAAGTATCTGGACCAAGCTAATAGTAAATTGATTGTTAGGAGCTACTTAATTGGAGCTAAACATATACTGTGGGACTAGATGATTGCAACAATATCCTAGGTAGGGAAACATTGTACTGTGCTACAAGATGAATAATATTTGGCTTGCCAAGTTCAACAGAGCATAAATCAAATTTGGATTGAATTGGGTGATAAGCCTCTAGTTGTTGATAATCTTATTAAATTCTTAAATACAAGATCTTGGGATGAGTTAAGACATTAGGGGTTAATGGCATAACTGCATTGATAATGGGTACCACCAAAGTACTTACAAAGAAGCAATTGGTCCTGAATGCTCAAACTTTGTGCAATGATATTTTTAAGGTGGTCAATTATTTAGAAATAAATTCAGATATTTACTTCAAAAAGGAATACCATCATTTTGGGAAGAAAATGGTAATTTTTTTTATGAAGAGGCTTATAATGCATTATTGCTTCATCAAATAAATGATATACAAAAATTTCAAGATATGGAAGGACCACTAAAAGGATATGTTATAGTTGATAAGCTATCAAAATATTTTGAATTGTTACTAGAACTCAAAATGGTACTCCAAAGACTCCCTTCCACATCCTAAGATCAGTATACTCAGTTAGATATGGCAGCAAGAAAAATGGTGAATTTATTTATCCAACTGGAAAAAATTGGAAGTATATTGTCCACTTATCAAACAAAGAGCCCCATCCTTTGCAAAGTGTCTTRTCATCGGCTCGAGCAAGTCAGAGGAGATGAGAAYGAGTACAGTTGGAATTTGAGTATATTCATTTCCATGCAAAAATTCATKGGAAGTTGTTATGAATAAGAGAGAGTAGAAAGATGAAGGAAAAGTGGGACCAAGRGACCATCGATTTTCTATAGAGAAATAATGTGTCCATCCTTGAAGAGTGAAGATCATAGAGAACAACCTAGAAACACAAAAAGAGAATMATGAGTTGTAGTTTGGAAATATTTTAAGATTCACTCATTACATTTGTCGGAGTATGTAATTACTCAAAGTTAKTGTGATTTTCTAATGTGTTTCAAATCATTTTGCTATCACTTTGTCTGAGATGTTAATTTTATTAATAAAATCTTGATCTTTTGCAAATATGGCACAACTTCCACTACAGTCAAGATTTATGTGGTGATTTGTGTATGATTCCCAAATATCTTGTATAATGATGATATTGTTTTCATGACCTGGAAATCATCTCAATGAGCCCTAGGTTTTTGCTTTAATTCTATTGAGTCATTTAAATAAGTCTTATTTATTATGTCATTGCATTATGGGTAAAATTACTAAGATATTGAATTTCATTGTATTTCAGATAAGCTTTGTGTTGGTTATTGAATTCTCATTTGCTCTGTACACCTTTCCTTTATTTGTATTAAGATTTATTCAAGTTTTGAATAATATAACTCAAATTATTGTAATATCTTTTGATTTTCTCTTACCTTTCTCCCTAAATATACAAGTTGTCCAATACATTTAATGTGGTGCATTAAGGACCTTAATATTTTTCTCGTTATTTTTCCCTCTGTTTTTTTGAGAGTTTGTTCCACAAGATTTATGAGAAGAAATAATGAAAAATCTTGTTTTATTGAGTTGTTGGAGTCTCCATTCCTCTATTAAATATGGTTCTACAAAAAAAAAATTACCTTCCTTGTTCATGCTATGTTTCTCCTTGGAACATTGAGAATATTTCTTGTTATCCCCCCATTCCCAGGGATAAATAAGGAGATGATGTCTCAGGGCATGTAGGTTGCAGACATTGAGTACTGAGAGGAATATCAACAGGCAGAGCCCTTCACTCACCAAACATCACCATCTGATTGATGGCATCAACACCCACCACACCCAGCTTGTCTCAAAAAGGACATCGAGTCTTGCTTCATGAGATAACAAGTCTGGTGTCGTGGTGAATGTCATTTTAATATTTGAAGCATTTGAAAATGTTGCAAAGGATCCTTTATTGATTTTGAAAACGTTTTCTTGGAAATTATGCCTTTTGACTCATTTTACCTTGGTGGTTGGCATGTTGGCTTAGTAATTGGGTTACCCTCGGGAAAAGGATTGCTACTAGGGGGTCTCCTTGAAGGGTCATTGTGCCATTCTCTCACATACTTATTACTTTCCATACTTCTTCCCTTTCGTTTCCCCATCTTTTGGGTTTTAGAGCATATTGACCCAAGAAGGGCTTGTACCTCATTTCATAGGAAGAAGGGGCTAAAGGACCAGAGGTAGATTGCAGCTGCTATAAAATTATAAGAAACTAATTTTGAAAATAAAGTAAACATAGAAAATGAGGACCATCAAAAGTCGATCCAACTTGAGCTCTACCTACTCAGTGCCCACTCCTGTCCCAAATTGTAAATGCTAAAGATTGAAAACCTTTTAAAGAGGACTGGAAAATTACAAACAAATGAAAACATGGATTGTAAATATGGATAAAAAGGGGTCTGGGAAAAATAGCACCTAAACAGACGGTAACTCAAGAGATAACACACCCTCTATGGAGGCACCCATAAATGAGACAATATGAGCCCTTGTATGTCAAGAAACCCCATGCCGAGAAGTCACACCCCCATCCACATCATGCTCTTTACATGACTTAGAGAGGTTCCTCTTGGGAAACACTCTTTGACTTGGGGAATGATCTACCCAATAGGTCACCACGACAACCCTCCCATACTTAAATTTGGAAAGTTGTATAAGGTCTTTGAGCATTTTTTTATTTTGAAAAGGGGGGATGCATATGTCTGGGTGGTTCTTTTATTAAATATGGATTACTTGGCATGATGCTTGTGACTTGTGGACCCTTGGAGGGTGTACTTGCTTGTCTTTGTAGGACCTTTCCAGGTGAAAGTTTGATCGTGGAGGCACAAGGTTGCTTTGACCTTCATTGGGGCATGAAGCCCACAAGTTGGATGATGTGCCCCCTCCCATTGGACACTTGCAAGGATGAAAGATGTCTTTGGAGACATTTTAACACCATGTTATTATTACATGCTAACCCCTTGCACCTCAATTTTGGCCTTGGAAGGCCTAAAACGTCATCTTCTATGCCCTAGACATCACATGGAAGATAAGGTTTTTGATGGGGTTCTTCTGGTTGATGGTGATGTGGCATGGTTTGATGGAGAGAGACACACTTGGCATGCATTAGAGAACCTGGTGTCAGGGCACGTGGCCTTCATAGGCCCAACTATCTTTACCAAAGGCCTAAACATCTCTCTTGGAGGCCTAACGTCACCCTTTAGGGCATGACGTTACCCCTAAAAGGGAAATTTCTTTATGTATTTTCTAATTTTAAGTCGTAAAATGGAAAATAGAGGAGGTCAGCCTCCCTAATTTGTTGTTGGAATTTTAAAAAATGGATAAATTGGTTTTAGGTAACCTCATATAAATAGAGGTCACGCCATTGTCATTTTATCATCATGTGCTTGAGAATTACATACATTCTTGCCTGAATTTGTTTCCCTACTTGGGAAATTTTCTCTATCTATCTCTCTTGGTTCATTGTGGATGCTTTTACTTGTATTTTGGAATAAGAATCTAGGCACTATCTCTTGATGCTTGTCTCTTTGGTATGGAGATGGAATATTCTTGGTAAATAAGGGTTTTTTATGTTATCTCTTGGAATTGGTAAGGAATTTTCTACATATTATATTGTTTCTTCTTGTTTCAAGTTTGATTTGTCTAAATACTTGGATGATTATAAGGGAATACACCCTCCACAAAGATCTATCATTTTTGTCTTTGGAAAGTTATTTTGCTAAGGTTGCTACAAGGAGTAAAAAGGCTTACACCCTTGTAGATTTATCTTGCTAAGTTTTGTTTGCTTTAGGGAGTAAAAAGGATTGCACCCATACAAAAGTAACAATCCCTAGCTCATACACAAGAGACTCCATTAACCCAATTTATAAGACACTAATCTACTTGCATTGAAGATATAATATTCTTGCATTGGTATGCGTGAAATTTTGAGATATTACAATTGTTCAAGTTGGATATATTTCTACATGTTATAGGTTTTCTTGTTCCCTGGGGGCATCTTGATTGGCCAAGTAATTCTATTTGTTGTTATAAATTAATGCTACATCCATTAGGGTTGCAGAAAACTCATCTTTAACTCTTGTTTTACTCATTATTGTACCGCTAAAATCTACTTGCAAGTTGCCATTATTAATCTACTAGTTGTTGGTTATCTTTTGGGTGGATTGCTTGTCAATTTTGGTAGCTAGAATTTGTTGTTGTAGCAATTGATTGATACAACCATTAGGATGTTACATAACTTTCTTATAACACTACATAACAACCTCTTAATCGCCATTAGAATCTTGCTTTAATCATTCGAAGTTTAACTACTCTTTGCTAGCTTTGTTTCCAACATCTTGTACTTGATTTTGGATGGTTAAATTTGCAGCTATTATTATCATTCATTGTTGATCCGCACTTAGTAAGTTTCCCCATACCTGTGATGGTTTCGACGCTTTCACGGAATTACAAATTAACGATCTCCATCGTAGTTTTTCATTGGCATTCGAGGTTTGTCGTGCAATGAGGAGCTTTGTGCGAACCTTATGGAGACAACGGGTCATTCATATCCTCTTTATTTAGGTCAATTCCTTCCCTACCAAATAGAAGAGGGAACAAACCAACCGTGGGCTCCCCTATGACTACCTTATTGAACGATATCAGTCGAAATCAAACCCCAGGATGTATATATTTCCATACTGTTGCAATTTGGGACAACAAGATTACTTGTTGCATCCCCATTGACTCGAAGCTTCTATTATCATCTATTGTCTTGTTCCGGGCAAGGATAACATTGTTTTGCAGGTACATCATTTTTGGCAACCAATTACCCTCTCACGATACTCATTTTAGTGAACCCTTAGTTTGTAGAAAACCCTAATTTGCTACAAATGAAGAATTTTATAGATGATTATAGCTTGAGAAATCTATAGGATCTTGTCAATCAACACATAGTTATTGCTAGAGAATTTTTTGGAACTGTGGATATTTTAGTATGTTGCATTGTTATAGCTTGAGAAGTTTGCAAAAGCATGTATTTTCTTTGATTGTTCCTATAGGATGAAAACTATGTAGCAAAGTTGCAAACAAGGTCTTGGACTATAAATTGATATGTCTATAGACTATGTATATTGGATTTTCATGCATAAAGGATGTGATATATTCATAATTTATGGAAACAAATAGATAATTTGGTGTAGAATACATGTTTTTTTTCCTCGGAAAAAAAAAACATAATTTTATTCATATTAAGATAAAATTGCATTTCTTATATGCATTTAAACATTTTTGTCATGTTCAAAAAAGAGAGAGAAATGACAACTTCACTTATGGAATTTTCGTCATAGTCTAGAATATTACAAATGTTGGCTTCCACAAGGGAACACAAAAATTGTCTCTAAACAACGCTCAAAGTTCTAAACATGGATTTCTCAAAACAATTTTAACAATTTTCCCACCAAATAATCAAAATAAACAAGTAACCCTCCTAAATATTTGATAAACCAACAACACTATCTGCTCCTCCATCCATAATAAACTAAAAAAAAAGTGGGATGAAAATATTCAGAATGTCGGCTATCCTTGAGATCTTGAGTATTCCATTGTGCATTCTTCAGCTGTAGACCAACCTTTGAAAGTTCATCCAGTTCTCCTTTTCTTTCCCTATAGATGTCATGAAAAATGATTGAGTTAAAATTTTGTTTGAACACGTCTCATAAAAATTGGCCTAGAAATGTAGTAATAAAGAACAATTAATAACAATTGTATGAACAAAATTATACCTTCTCTTGCCAAAAGAAATATGTAGGAAATTCAAAATTAGTTCTAAAATATTGAGATCACAATTAAGATCAGAAGAGCCTTTCCTAATGTATAGTTGGAGAGGATTCACCTTATGTCATGTTCCTCGAATTTCTAATGTATTGGGATGAACACAACTTTTGCACATGATGCTCTTCTCTCCTTTTTTACCAGCCTGCTCGAAGGAAATCATTAATAAGTAAGTAAGAAGCCATGTTTATATAATGAAGAAACATGCATAAATTATAAAATTCTCACCCTTATTCTGTTGTGAATAAAATAGAAGTCTTCCTCGTGGCTTGATTCCTCTTCGAATTAAAGGATTCTTCTAACTTCAAACAAAGTCCAATTTTTCTTCAATGGATAATGTGTTGAAAAGGGCACCATCCTTCAAAACATCAATGGATATCAGAGGAGAATGGGTTCCATAATTGTTGTCTTGTTCTATTGGCATCCAAATCCATTCCATGCTATCCCTTATCTGCCTAAAATGTTTAAACTTAAAAGACTCTTAGAGATTTTGTCTCGGTATTGAATATCTACAAGTTAAAGAGGTTGAAAAAATAGTTAGAAAGTGATGTAAAACTTTATGAAAATCAAAGAAAAGGAAAAATCATAATTGTAAAACATCACCTAAAATGAAGTGTCTCTACACTCAACACACATTTTATTTTCTCTCCATTCACAATATGTAATCTTGTATTCCATCCAGAATAAAATAAGTTACATAATAACATGTCAGAGGGGTTTGTGCAAGAATATGTCTTCTTGGTCATTCAAATTGAGTCATTTTCCTTGAACACTTAGAAAAAAACAAAAATGGTAAGTGCATACCAAAATGATCACATACACCTGTTGGATTACTGAGAGGGGGGGTGAATCAGTAATAGCGTAATTATAATCTTTTTTCTTCAAATTTTATATCAATGTAGAATTATTATCCAATAATGAGCAGTAAGAAATAAACAATCACACACATACACAGTACGTGCACGATTTTTCGTGGAAAACCAAATCGGGAGAAAACCAGGAATGATTTTTCTTATATGTCTTGAAGGAATTACATTCATTGGAAGCACCAACTTCTTTGTTTTCTGACTACAAAGCTGGAAGGAGCTCCAACCCCCTAGTTTCTCGGGCTACAACTGAGGGAGGCTCCAACTCCCAATTCTCGGCTGCACAGCCCCAATGTTCTCCGGCTACAACTTGCATAGGAGGTGGCTACAGCCACTGTCCTTGCTTGATCTGCCACCTTGAGTAAGGTATAGTAGTGAAACCCATATCCGCACTATCCTTTGTGAGATATCTGTATAAACTGTGCCAATAAATGCAGACCATGCATCAATCGTACCTCAACGTAATCAACTTTGTATCATAAACAAGTGCATCAACATGCACCAGCACGTAAATCAACATGTACCATAAACAAGTGCATCCAACCATGTACCAAGTACATTACCAATCATGTGTCAACTTCTCATCAACTATGAATCATCAATGTGTACCAACATCATCAACTATACACCTCATGTATGTGCACCAACTCATCAACTACTTGTCTCCAACCATGTACTCAATATGTACCACAACCAAAAGCCCTCATCGTTTCATCATCCAAATCTGATTTATAGCTCTGTAATGACACAGTGTATTATCACATTCACGCAAACCTTCCTTAACTTTAAAGAAACAAAGGAATAACATTTTCATCAGAGCTTTTCTTTAGTCTCACATGCTAGTTTGGGATTAATCCAACAACCTAACTGAGTAATCATAACTTTGAACTTTTAATATATAAAGATTTGAAGCCCGATACACAATGTTCTTAGGTGTGTTTTATGCAATTCTTCCAAGTTTTACTACTTGGAACCTCTCGAAAAAAAAAGTTATAGCAAAGAATGGCATATTACCTTGATTTGAATTCTAACTTATTCTAGATAGCAACCTTGGAGTGTGCTCCGCACAAAATTTTTGATGAATTGATCTAAAAATGTTGCACAACATGATATAGACTGTACCCTAACTAACACATTTTGTTCTCTTGAATTTATCTGTTATAGAATAATTTATGACATTTTTACCGAAACACATGTTTTTGACTAGTCCTGAAATTAGTCTAAAACCCTATTTTCCATGGATTTATTTTCCATGGATTGTAACTCCCAAAATACAGCGACACACAAGATGAATTTTTTTTACCACGGATACTTGGATATGTTTTCTCACTTTCATAACAATTTATGTTCTGAATCATTATAGAAAAACATTTATGGCAAAAAATGGTAAGATCACCTTAAATAGCAGCATACCTTAGAAAGCACTATCAAAGAATTTATCCTTCCTTGCATTTGGTCTTCTTTTATTCACCTTCACTCGGAATTCTAGTTTAGATATCCTTGAAAAGTTTACCTCAAACACATATAGATATTCAATATGCTCAAGTGTGATTCAGATGGGAAATTGCTTGCCTCTTATTTATACTCTCAAGTAGCTTCTTAAAACATCTTCTATCCCCTTGGCCCACTTTCCTTATTTTAGGGTTGGGTCCCTTCTAATTTCTCCATTAAATTTATTATTGAAATAATTTATTTTAGCCTTGACTTGAATTATAGCCTTCATCCACTTCACTTTATTATTTACCTTTAAAATCTCTTAAACCACTTTATTCTTTGACCTTTTGGGGCTTCTAGATGACCATGAGGGTCCTCAACCCAGTAAGGCCATAATTCTCAAACCGTGAGAGTTATGTGGTGTTATACATATACCATAGGAAATGTCATGACATGTACTATCCATATAGAATATTATTATCTGAAAATATATCATAACTCATCTTGGCCCTTACATCAAACAAACTTGGGTCCATTACCCAAACACAGGTCTCCAACTTCTCATGGCCATAACTCTCTCTAACCCTGAGGAGTTATGTAGCTGATTCCACATACCACTGGATATGAAATGACAAACACTATCCATTTAGGATAATTTTTCCCTCACAAATTCACTTTCCTTCATCTCATTTATTCCACAATTAAGCATGGGTTCTCTTACTCCACAAAGCGTCTTCCATTGAGGGAAAACTTTCACCATAAAGGGGACCACTTTTGGAGTTCATCCATATTTACTTCTTATCAACCATGACAAAGAGCAATAGTAAGGTCATATTTACATCAAACAATATTGGGTCCATTGCAAACCTTTTATTATCTCTGGGGCTTTCTTCAGGGGTTGACATCGGCAACCAACCTTAATCAATAATCTCCCCTTGGCATTGATGGCAACACTTTCTACTAATCTTGAAATCCTTATCACTCATTCTCCCTTTGGAACCATGCATTTTTCCTCTGCATCCGATAAATATCGCCCCCCAAAACCATGCCTATGTCCTCTACATCTGATAAATCTCTCCCCCTTTGTCATCAATGGAAGGTATATTTCCATTAAGGTTTATCCTAACTGATTTGTCCTCTTATGGTGCTTCATTGTGTACATCTAAGACATATAAGATAAGCATTCAAAAGCATTCATTTTTGAGGTAGAAATAAATCCAAGTCTTTGTGAAGATATTCAAAGGCTTCAGGTAGATGGTTTTGTAAAGATGTATGCCACTTGTTTCTTTTGTGCCCACATACTCAACTTTCGCAGTTCTTTTTCTGCCTTTGTTCCCATAGAAAGTGATACTTGATTGGAATGTGTGTTTAGTCTTGGAGTGCATCCATAGGGTTTTGAGATATTGATGGCACTTATTATTATCACAATATGTTGGAATGAGCTCATCATGCTCAACCTGTATGTCTGTCCAAGTTTGTTTCATCCAAAGGAACACATGTACAACATGTTGTTGCTCATGGTATACTCTGCCTCGGTACAGATAGAGATAGATGATTGTTTCTTCTTGCGTAGCCATGATACCAAACACTCACCTAGAGTAGAGACCCTACTCAGCGGTGTTTGATGGATCATCAATAGTCCCTTCCCAATCTGCATTTGTGTAGGCAATGGTGATAAATCTTTTCCTTTTGGATACCATAGTAAACTCTTATGTTCCTTTAAGGATATCGAGAGATCCTCTTCTGCTAATACATGTGATTCCTTTGAATTAACGCTTGAAATGGTGCCACGTCCAAGTATATACATTACATAAGTGCGGATGTTGTCATATAAATTAAGTTGTCAATCATTGACTTATACCACCTCTGGTTTGTGAACTTTGAATCATCATCTTTTAACTCAACTTACAAGGCGGTTTGCATGGGAGTGATAAGCTAGGTTTTGCAATCTTCCATTCGAATTATCTTTAGCATTTCTCGATATACTTGGTTTGAGAAATAAAAATACCTTGGTTGCTTTAAGCATTATCTAAAGAGTGTGAAGAAGGGATAGTTCTCCAAATGCTGACATTTCAAATTCTACATGTCTTTTTGCAAATTTTTATTAACTTGTCATCATCACTACCAAAATAATATCATCAACATAAACTTCAATCAATAAAATATTACCTTGACTTACCTTGATGTAGAGGTTGTTATGCGCACTTCTTTTTGAACCACGCATTTGGATACTTATCGGTCACGGAATTACCATCTAGGAGCTTGTTTTGGTTATACATGGGTCTTCTTTAATTACGCATAGTCGTGTTCTCGACAAAGCTGAAATCCCTTACGGTTGTTCAATGTGAACTGTAATTCAAGTTCCCATTCGAGGAAAGAAGATGATTTTTATGTCCAATAAATTATGCTAGCATTTTGGAGTATGCATAAGCTAAGAAGCGGATTGCTTCCATTAAACCCGAATTGGGGCAAATGTCTCTTCAAAGTGATTCCTTCAAATGCGTGCATATCCTTATACCAATCTAGCTTTGTTCCTTGTAACTGTCCATCTTCATTCAATTTATTCACGAAACCCATTTTGTGTCGATCACATTTCTTATTCTTTTGGTCTTGAGACCAATTCCCAAGTGTCATTTTCTCTATTTGATCCAATTCTTCATCCATGGCCTTATTCCAAAAGAATTCATCCTTGTTGGCTTCTTCAAAGCAGGTTTGGTTCAATTGTAGATAAGAGTGCTAGGTGTGTTGTTACGAGGTAGGCGATATTTTTCTTCTAGTCTCAACTCCTGCATCTTTGTTTCCAATAATCACGATGCGAGGATGATTCTTACGTACTTTCGTTTGCTAGGTGTCTTTGGAGTGCTCTGTTGAACTTGTTCTTCATACAATGATTCTCTTCATCTTTATCTTCCTCTTCTTCTTCTTCTTCTTTTTTCATCTTCTTCTTCAAAAAGGTTATTGTTTCCATTGAGTTTGTTTCTTCTTCCTTTGATTCTAGATACGCCCTGTTTTAAATCCAATTTTTTCGTTGATGCTTTCCACAACTTTGTTTAATCTTGGAATTGTAACGCTTGTATGCTTTTCTTGTACTTGAGGAACCAACAGAGTATTCATTTGTCCAAATGAGAGTCAAACTTTGCCATTATGCCATCTTCTCTTTTGATGTAGCATTTGGCTCCAAAAGGCTTCTGAAGTGTTTCACATTTTGTTGGTCATATTTCCTTTCATATAATGATGTTGTTCTAATGATGTCAAATGTCAATGTCAATCAGATAAATTATTTTCATAATTGATCAGATCTAAATTCTAGTTAATTCAGATCTGTTGTTCTGATCATCTATTCAGTCAGATCAGTTGATTGATCAATTAATCATCAATAATATGGTCTCTGTAGTTGGTCCAGCTAGATCGATTGTCAATTTCAATTGGTTTTGTTGTTGAATATTCCTTTGATTTGAACCTGAATCTTTGTTTGTTTCCTTGTTGGCAAGTAGCATGGGTGTTGGTTGGTTTCATGATGGGGCATTTCTCGTATAGCGACTTTAACAAGGTTATAAATTTCATGTGACCCGATTCTTTTTGTGGCATAATGGCTTTCATCTTCCTTTCTGAACCAAGCGCTTTCATTTCCAATTTAAACCCAACATATATGTTGGCAGAGTTCTTGCGTGTAGACCAATTTCCACAGACCTTCTTTTTCTTATCTCCGCACTTTTGTGAGATCAGAAAGTAACTTTATGACCTTGGTCACACATTTGACTCACACTTAAGATTATGTTTCATATCTTCTACTAGTAGAATATTTTATACCTTTTCATTTCTTGTTCCCAATCCGGACTGTGTCTTTTCAATGATTTTTGGATGAATCATCATTTCAAAGGAAACTAATCCATCTCTTTCCTTTTGTTATGTTAGAAACTTGTCTCACATCACCTATCATGTGTTTTGAACATCCAGCGTCAACATACCAACCATGTTTAATTCTCTTAGCTTGTAGAAGCGACTTTGCATTCTTCATTTGCTATCTCTTGATCTTGCCTCTTATCCATGTCATTTTCTAAAATTCTTGTTTGTATTTCTGTTGAGGAGTTCTTTAGGAGGACTATCATTAATTTTGGCCATGTGTCCAAAATTGTTACATTTAATAACATTCACTTGATTAACAAAGATTAAACATGTTGCAACTTCTTCTCTATGTTTCACTAGGTCTTCTTGAATAACCCTTTGTGTATGGCTCTCAAAGTAGTTATTGTTCCTATTATTATCTCTGCAATTTTGAGTTTATGTCCAAAATTATTACATGCATAACATAAACCAAAAATATAGTTTAATGCATGGTAGTTGAAGATCTTATGAGGAGGGTGCTCTTATGAATCCTTCTTGCCCGCATGAGGAGCTGTCTATCTATTGTTGATTCTGATATTTGAATCTTCTCGGTGGAGAGTGTCCTTATAATCTTCCTTGTATATCTTTTTATCCCCTTTGATTGTTTACTTAACTTTTTGGATTTGTTTTCTTCTCTGTTGTTTAGAGCTTGATCCCTTGCCACGTAGGATTGTATCCATGTTCGGACTTATCAAGATAAGATTTTTGATTGTCGATAATGTCATCGGAACTTTTAGGCACAATACGCATATTTTTCTTTTAGATAATATCCTTTCTTAGTGTGACAATCTATGCTTCCGGGTTTCCAATGATCTCGTCCTTTCCTTCTAAATTTTGTTCTTTGAGTGCTTCTTCAATTTTTTATCTTCTTATATTTGAACCCTCAATTTGTGATCATTTGTTCTAGTTCTTGAGTGTATTTTTTTTCTTATCTGGACTGCTTGTAGTTTCTTGTTTTTCTTCTTTTCTCTTAAGTACTTCTATGGCACTCATTAATTCTTCTGGGAAGTCAACTTGCCTCTTCAATTTCTTCTTCATATTCTTCTTGAGTCTTCTTCTTGAGTCCTCTCACATACATAGATAGAACTCTTCATGTTTTGGCTTGTCAACTGACTTCATCTTCATCTGATGATGAGATGTCTTCTTTAGTGCAAAGTTTTCTTGAAAACTTTCTTTGTAGTTCTTTTACCTTTATATGTTTGTACGTCTTTGGTAACCTTCATCATTTCTCTTTTTCTTGTAGAGGACATTTTGTTAGAAAAATGACCAATACCATCACAATTAAAACAAATTAAAAGGGAAGTTTAACTGGCTGTACCTACCGTTGGTTCCTTATTCGGAGTCTTTGGCGGGGTGGGCCTTTCTTCATCATCTTCGAGGCGATGCGTTACTCTTTATATTCTTCTTGTTCCTTTTCTTTTGCTTTGATCTTTTGGATGCTTTGAGGATGCTTCTTTTACATCTAGTTTTTCATGTTCAATTCTCATCTCATAATCTTTGTGAATATTCCATGTGATTCGTCCATGCTTATTGAGTTTAGATCCAATCTTTCTTCTGAATGTTGATATCTTAGGGTTGAATCTCATAGGAAGAGATCTTAGTACCTTTTGAAGAATTACAGTTATTTGATTTCTCCTAATCCCTATGATTGCATTCATTGTTTCATCATTTCGTGGGAATAGGATTGTGATATCTTCATCTTCCTTCATTTTTAGTTGTTAGTGACCTCACGTAATTTTTAAGCTTTCTTGCTTTGACCTTTAGATCTCCTTCATAAATATTTTGAACCTTGTTCCAAATCTCTTTGCTTGATTTACAATGTCGCTTTGGTGAATACTGTATCACAGAGACCATTAAAAAGTGAATTTATGACTCTAGAATTATTCTCACCAAGTTTCTTTGCTTTGTCATTTGTTGGTGGGTATTAATGTTGTGTATCCATCTACAATTGATTGCAAACTTGAAATCCACAGTCTGTATATATGCCTTCATCTTTATGCTCCAAAAAGCATGCTTTTGTCCATCAAGCTGTGGTATTCCATTTTATACGAGTCGTTGCTCTCCATGATCTACTTTCAGTGTTTAAACTATGTTTTGAAAGAACCTCCCTCTGATACCAATTATTGAAACAAACACTAACACTAAGAGGGGGGGATGAATCGGTAATAACGTAATTATAATTTTTTTCTTCAAATGTTATATCAATGTAGAATTATTATCAATAATGAAGTGAAATAAACAATCACACACACATACATGAGTACGGTGTTTCATTGGAAACCCAAATCAAGAGAAAACCGCAGAATGATTCTCTTATTTGTGAAAGAGTACATTCATTGGAAGCACCAACTTCCTTTGTTTTCCGACTGCAGCTGGAAGGAGGCTCCAAAACCCCAGTTTCTCAGGCTACAACACGAAGGAATCTCAAATTCCCCAATTCTCTAGCTACAAACAGAGGAGGCTACAACCCCCAATGTTCTCCGGCTACAACGCCGAAGGTGGCTACAATACACACGTCCTTGCCCCATCTGCCACACTAAGGTAAGTGGGGCCAATTGGGAACCCTTTGTCCCTATCCTTTGTGAGATATATCTATGTAAACACAGTATAATAAAATCTGAACCATGCATCAACACGGCACCTCAACTTGTAATCAGCACATCATAAACAAGTGCGCAACCAGCAATCAACATGTACCATAAACAGGGTCACATCCAACCATGTACCAAGTATGTACCAATCATGTTTCAACTACTCATCCAGCTTCTCGTTCATCAATATGTACCAAACATCATCAACTACCACACCTCATGTATGTCGCCAACTCATCATCGCTGCCTCTCAACATTGCTCATGTAACACAACCAAAGCCCTCATCAATTTCATCTGTCCAAATATGATTTGTAGCTCTGTAATAGACACGGTGTATAAGATCACATTCACCTGGAAGCCAACCATAGCTTTAAAAACAAAGAGACCCAACATTTTTTCATCAAACTTTTTTAGTCTCACATTTATAGTTTGGATTAGTCAAAACCCTAACTTGAAGTAATCATAACTGAACCTATAATGTATAAAGATGAAGCCCGTTACACAATGTTAACAATGTGTTTTATGCAATTCCTCAAAGTTTCACTGATGGCTACATCCTAGAAGAGGAGTTATAGCAAAATGGCATACTGTGGTCTGGCTTATTCTAGAAGTGACCTTACATTGTAGAGGTGCCCCGCACAAAATATTTTGATGAATTGATCTAAAACTGTTATGAAACATACTACATACTATGCCTAACCAACACATATGTTCTCCTAGAATTTGGTTGTTATGAAGAAGTTATGGCGTTTTTACCGAGCTTGCGATTTTAGACTAGTTTAGGACTAACCACAAACCCTACAATATTTTCCACGAGGTGTAACTCCCAAAATACAACGATGACCCACAAGATGATTTTTTACCACAGATACTTGGATATGTTTTCCTCACTTTAATAACTAGATTTCATGGGTCTGAATCATTATAGAAGAAATAGTTATAGTGAAAATGGTGAGATAACATGTAAATGACATACCTTAAGCACCATCAAAAGGAATTTATCCTTCCCTTGCATTTGGCCTTCTTTTCTTCAAATTCACTCAAAATTACGGTTTATATATCCTTAATTTTCAAGACACATATAAGATATTCAATATTCTCAGAATTGTTGATTTAAGTAGAGAGTACCTCTTATTTATACTCTCCAAGTAGCTTCATAAAAAACATCTTCGAGTCACTTGGCCCTTTCCTTATTTTAGGGTTGGGTCCACTTCTAATTTTCTCCATTAAATTTATTATTGAAATAATTTATTTTGTATTCCTTGAATTATAATACACTCATCACTTCGCTTATTATTTACCTTTTAAATCTCTTAAACCACTTTGACTACTTTTGACCTTTGGGGCTTCTAGATGACATATGGGGTTATAGCTTTGTAAAGACCATAACTCTCAAACCGTGAGGGGAGTTATGTGATATTCTACATACCACCAAAATGGAATGACATGTACTATCCATATAGAATGGTATTATCTGAAAATATATCATAACTCTTATTTTTACCCATCCTTTCGACTTGGGTCCATTTTTAGGCACAGGGGTCTCCAACTTCTCATGGCCCTGCTCTCTAGCAGTGAGGAATTATGTGACGTTCATACCACTGAAAGTAAGAAATGACAAAGAATTATCCATCTAGGATATTTTCACACAAATTCACTTTACTTCATCTCATTATTCCACAATTAAGCATGGGTTCTCTTACTCCACAAAGCGTCTTCAGTGAGGGATTTCATATAAAGGGGACCACTTTGGAGTTCATCCATATTGCTATATCAACCATGACAAAACAATAGGTCATATTTACATCAAACAATATTGGGTCCATTACCCAAACCTTTGTGCTATGGGGCTCTTCAAGGGTTGACATCAGCCAAGCCAATATTGTAATCAACAACACCTCCCTTCTCCTGCATACCAAATTGAATTTGAAGAACTAATTTTGAACGTATGTAATCAATTAATGTTGGATTAGAATTTGGTAAGCTAATTTCACTAAGTGTGGGTAACTTGGCTTATTCAATTTGTCTTACCCTTTTACTAATTGGAAGAAATTAATTGCACTTATAAAAGTAGACCCCTTCTTTCCTCAATGATGTGGAATTCTTTCCCTCATAGAGAATCTCTCCTATTTGTGAATGAAAACCATTAAGTGTTGGTATGCTCTCCATGGGATTCCTGACAAAATAAAAAATGCAAAAACCTACACATAAAATATATAAGCCACATTAAGAATCCATTTAAGCAAGGGCATTCGTATTTTAATACTTGAATACAAAATCAGAAAAATTCTTCAATGCTTATAACATGAAGATCCCTTACAATTTAGTCCAATTTTAGGATTATTTTTTTGAAACAAACTCTTTAGGATGTCCTTTCTCCTTTTAGGTCAGATTGAAGGAACTCATAGTTATTGGTTCATTGATGACTTGTGCTCTGAACAAGCACAAGCGTAGATAGGTATTTCACCTCCCTCCCAATTGACCTCATGTAAGGTGAAAATGCTCTGAATATATCCTTATTGATTCTAGTTCCAATTGGCTTCACCAAGACTCATTCCAATTTCGAAGACATTGCACTTGATACAATTGATTGAGTAACATTAGGACCAAAGCATTCAAAACTGAAATAGAGCGTTCACCGATGATTGGTTCATACCAAATAAAGGAGGAAGAAGGTATTCCATTATTCAAAATCAGAAATGCACAAACCTACACATAAAATATATAAACCACATTAAGAATCCATTTAAGCAAGGGCATTCGTATTTTAATACTTGAATACAAAATCAGAAAAATTCTTCAATGCTTATAACATGAAGAGCCCTTACAATTTAGTCCAATTTTAGGATTTTTTTTTTTTGGAAACAAACTCTTTGAGGATGTCCTTTCTCCTTTTCGTCAGATTAGAAGGAACTGATAGTTATTGGTTCATTGATGACTTGTGCTCTGAACAAACAAAAGTGTAGATTGGTATTTCACCTCCCTCCCAACTGACCTCCTCTATATTGATTCTAGTTATAACTACCTTCACCAAGACTCATTCCAATTTCGAAGACATTGCACTTGATACAATTGACTTAGCAACATTAGGACCAAAGCATTCAAAACTGAAATAGAGCGTTCACCGATGATTGGTTCATACCAAATAAAGGAGGAAGAAGGTCGTAGGAACTTTTTCTACGAATTGTTGTGCAGAGAAATCTATTGTGAAAGAGATTGAAAATGTGCAAGGCCATGGAACCTTCTCTACGATTTGTTGTGCAGAGAAATCTAATGTGAATGAAATTGAAAACACTTCAATCAATATATATATATCAAAAGTGTGGTGCGTGTGGATATTTTAGTAAGTAATAAACCCAAGAAAGCTCGTGTTTAAAAAAAAAATTATCGTTAATAACGAAAAGTGTGAATGCATTAATAAATATAACCAAGATACATAATCTATAATTATTACAACTAATGGAAAACCGGTTAGGATATTATTTCCACTCTCGATATCCAAGATGATTTCAGGCAACCTGGGTAGGGATCATGCTTAGGGCAGATAAATTATATTATTAAAAAAATCTTCCTATGTCCAAATTATATAATAAAAAAATTCCTTCGACATGCACCTCTTTTGAATTTAAAGCATTTTGATTGGTTAATAGCGTATGACATGGAATCTATTTTAGGTTTTCGAGGAACGCTTTTTAGCGAAATTTCCTCTAATGTGAAGAAGGGTTTTGAGATGATAGACATGGGACATCTTCACTACTACTTGGGTGTTGAAGTAACTCATAATCCAAATCATGTATTCATCTCCCAAAAGAAGTACATTGGAAAATTGTTGAACAAATTTGGCATGGTTGATTGTAATCCTCTCTCTACTCCAATGGAGAAAATAATGAAGCTTACATCAAAAGAAGGGATTGAATTTGAGGATTAAACTAATATAGTCAATTTGTTGGGAGTCTTATCTACCTTACTATTAACATACCAGATATTTCATTTGTAGTTGGGATTCTTTCTAGGTTCATGCAAGAACCTTGTGAAGGACATTGCTATGTTGCAAACATAGTTTTGAGGTACTTGAAGGGAACTCAATACTTTGGGCTCAAATAATCTAAGGTGGATGACTTCAAATTAGTTGGACATATATGTTCATATGTTGATGGTGATAAGGAGAATGGAGTGTCGACTTTAGGATACCTCATAAGTCTTGGATCAACAATTATCCCTTGGAGATCATGCAAACAAACATTCCAACAAATTCCACTACAGAAGCAGAATTTGTGGCTATTGCAGAGGAAACAAAGGAGATTGTGTGGCTCGAGAATATACTAGAGGATTTGCAGGAAAAATAAGTGAATGCTACTCCACTATTAATTGACAACACTTATGCAATCAAGTTGGCCAATAATCCTAAATTCCATGATTGAACAAAGCACATCAAGACGAAGTACCATGTTATTTGACATCATGTAGAGGCCAAGACCATTCAACTGATACATTGTTCCACAAGTAAGCAAATTGCAAACATATTCACCAAAGTGCTTAGAAGAGAAAAGTTTGAAAAGTTGAGAAAGATGCTTGGACTTACAAACACCCCTTCGGATTAAGGGCGGGAATGTTAGATACTTGATCCTTGGGATTATGTTAGATTGTAAATATTGTTTTGGGAGTAATATGAAGAGTCATAGGTGAATAGGAAGAGTCATTCAAACCTCTTGGAAGATGAAACAAAAGGTCACTTATCTTGTATTAATGTATGGCTCACTTTAATGAAAACTAATTCATTTATGGAGTTACTCATCCCTGGCCTAACACTTAGTGGGTCAAGGGTTAGGGTTAGTAAGGGTTAGGGATTAATGGTGTGGTGGTCAAGGCTTAGTGGATTATGGCTTGGGGTTATAATGGTTAAGGGTTAAGGTTGATTAAATTTTCATGGAGTTACAAGGGTTAAGGGACAAGGTTAGTCAGAGACCAATGGAGTTGCATGGATTGGAGGTTAGTGGGGCTATAGTGTCTAGGTATTAAGGATAATAAGGGTATGTGGGTTTATAGGTGTTATTGTGCTTATGGAGTTAAGTTCAATCAAGGTTCAATGGGGTTAGCTTAGGTGTCAATGATTCGGGGATAATAGTTTGTTAACGGGGTAATGTAAACCATGGACTTCCATGGTCAACTATTATTAATGGTTCAAAGGTTAGAGGGTTAGTGATTCATGGATTAGTGGGTTAGAAATGTCAACCGTTGACATATAAGGGCTACACTAAAGCAAAAACACCTATAGTCAACCATAGATAACCATATTTGTTGGTAATTACTCGATTAGGGTTTAGTGGTTGGTTAGTGGGGTGGCATCAACCATGGACAACTATAGTGGGGTTGCATAAACCATGGGAAACTACATGCAATTGTGGTTAACCATATACAACAATCATTATTGGGTCAAAGATTATTGAGTTAGTGGTTAGTGGGTTATCAGTGTCAACCATTAACATATTATGGCTACATTCAACCATGGGTATCTATGATCAATCATAGTAAAGAAAAGACAACCATAATGGTTTGTTAGTGGGGAAATTCCAACCCTGTCAATTGTAATCAACAATTGTTACCAACTTAATTATTACGGGATTAATGGTTAGTGAGGTAGTAGCATTAACCATTAACATATTATGATTAAATTCAACCATGGATACCTATAGTTAACCATAGTCAAATGTAATTAATTAGTGCCAAGCATAGTCAACCATGGTCAAATGTAAACAATAGCCAACCATATGTGTTAGTGGTCATTATGTTAATGGTTAAAGTTTGGTTAGTGGGGTATAATTAACATTGGTCAATCATAATTAACCATCAATATTGGGTCAGAGATTAGGAAATTAGTGGTTGGTGTCCTAGTGGAGTTTTTTTTTTTTTTTTTTGTTAGTTTGTCCGTGACATGTGGGACTAACCTGTGGCTAAGAAACTGCGACTCAGGGGCATATAATCCGTCAAAATCACCCGGGGATCGCACCCGGCCTGAGCCACACCAACCCTTAACATGGCTGGATTTTTTGTCCCCATCGGTTTCGAACCGGTGACTTTAACATCACAGAGCGCCTTAACAACACACTATGTCACCAACTGTCCTACACCTCGGGGACAGTGTGCTAGTGGGTTAATAATGCCAACTGTTGACATATTAGTGCTACATTCAATTGTGGACGTCTATAGTCAACTATAGTTAACCATAGTGAACCATAGTTATTAGTGATCATTAAGTTAATTGTTAGTAGTCAGTTGTTGGGGTAGTGTAAATGATGGATAACCATAATCAACCATCATTACTAGGTGATTTGATTCTAGGAGGAAAATCATATACAACTTAAACAATATTGGACTAATTAAGTTATGGGCATGAAAGCATAAATATGAATGAACCAACCAATGAACAATAATCACACATAAAATAATGAAAATGGTAGTAGGTATTAATTATTGTGATTGTTGTGTATAATTCTTTCTTAGAAAGAATCAGAAAATGAAAAGATGCTCTACCATGCTATTTCATTTTATACACTCTATACATAGAAATAATATCCATTATATAATGTCCATTTTGTTGTCAACAATGGTTGAATTATGTAATAGTGGGTTCTTTATATTCTAATATGTCGCTTGCTATTGTTGGCATGTAGGTACATTGGTCACGGGAAGAGTTGGAATTCTTGGCATACATAGGCCATTGAGGTGGGCATGCACATGTTATTACAATGTGTGTTTGTAGGCCACTAGGGTCTATGTGTGCAAGTTGTGAAAGTGTGCACATGTGAGAAATTGAGGTGTGTATGCATAATTTGTTGAAGTATTCTCACATAAGCTGAAACTTGGCACATATAGTGGGAATTTGGTACACCAAATCTTGTAGAGACGTTATGGATGTAGGGGCACTTTCCCTCAACCACACTAGTCAACTATGACATAAGGCAACCATCAATGTTTCCCCTTGGACCCTATGATGGGCCTTGTCAAACCTGGTATTAGGTTGGCATGTATAGCTCGGGAGTACTAAAGTGGTCCAGATGGAGGAGCCAACATAAAGGATGGGCATTTTTTTTGTAGAGGTGAGAATGGCCATTAGATTCCATGGACACTTGTAGTCAACTATTCAACCAATTTTTTTAGGGGGGGAATAGAGTAGGGGTTAGTAGTTGGTTAATGTGATGGTGTGAACCATGGCCAACCATACTCAACCATCATTACTAGTTCAAGGATTGGGAGGTTAATAGAATGGGTTATAGGGTTAGTAGTATCAATCATTGACATATGGGGGCTACAGTCAACCATGAACAACTATACTTAACCATAGTCAACCATGTTTATTAGTGGTCATTAAGCTAAAGGTTAGTGATCAATTAGTGTGGTGTCATCAACCATAGACAACTATGTGCAACCATGGTCAACCATTATTATTGGGTTAGGGTTTAGGAGTTAATAAGTTAGTAGCATCAAATATTGACATATTATGGCTACATTAACAATGGACACCTTTAGTCAACCATGGTCAAACATAATGAACCATAGCCAACCACATTTCTTTATGGTCATTAAGTTAGGGATCAATGATTGATTAATGGTTTAGTGTCTACCATGGTCAACTAACGTTACTATGTTAGTTATTTGGGGGTTAGTGGTTAGTGGCATATTGGTTAGTAACATTAACAATTAACATATTATGGATATATTCAACTCTGAACACCATGTTAGTCAACCATAGTAAACCATATTTGTTAGGAGACATTAGGTTAGTGGTTAGTGGTCGATTAGTGAGGTAGTGTCAATGAAGGATAACTATATTCAACCATGGTTAAGTAAGTTGAACCTTAGTAAACCATTGTTATTGGATTAGGGGTTAGGGTGTAGTTAACATCATTAACTATTGACATATTAGGGCTACATTCAACCATAGGCGCTTACAGTAAACTATATTTTTTAGTTGTCATTGAGTTGGGGGTCAAATGAAAATTAGTGGGGTGGAATCAACTAGGGAATCATCATTGTTGAGTTAAGGATCGAGGGTTATTGGTTAGTGATTTATTAGGTTAGCGAAGTCGATCATTGACATATGAGGGCTCCATTCAACTATGGACACCTACATTGAACTATAATCAAACATATTCATCCATAGTAAACTATATTTGTTAGTGGTCATTAGGTTCGGGGTCAATGGGTGGTTAATGAAATCATCAGCCATGTACAATTATATGCAATCACTGTCAAACATAGCCATAAAATATTTGTTGAAATTGCAATTTTGGACGGTTAAAACCATTGTTTGTAATGTAGAAATGGTTCAACACCCTTAAATTTCCCTATTGCAACCCAATTTTGCAATTTTAATGATTGACATGTATAATTCCATCAATCCAAAATTATTTTTGTCAGATTTTAGAAAAAAAAAATGCTAGTTTCCTTCCCATTGTTTTCAGTTGTTGGAAAAGGTCAAATTTGTAGAATGTTTATACTACATCTTGACATATTAGAGTTGCGTTCGATTATAAACATCTATAGTCAACCATATTTGTTAGTTTCCATTGGGTTAAGGGCCAATGGTCATTTAGTGGGGCAACGCCAACCATGGACAACTATATGCAACTATGTTTAATCTTAGACATGCATCCATACTGGGTTAGGGGTTAATGGGTTAGTATCATTAACCATTAACATGTTAAGAGTGCATTTAACCATGGAAACCTATGGTAAATCATGGTAAAACATAATCAACCATAGTCAACTATATTTGTTAGTGGTAATTGGGATAGGGTTGATTATTGGTTAGTGGGGCATTATCAATTATGGTCAACCAGTGTTTATGGGTTAGGGACTAGGGGGTTAGTGGTTAGTGAATTACTAGGTGAATATCGTTGACCAATGACATATCAAGGTTACATTTAACTATGAACACCTATATTAGTCAACTACAATTGTTATCGGTTAGTTATTAGGGTAAGGCCAACCATGGAAAACTATATACAATCATTATCAATAAGGGTTAACTATGGCCAACCATATTCAACCATATTCGATGGGTTAGGGGTTAGTGTATTTAGTGGGTTAGTAGGGTTAATGATTAACATATTAGGGATACATTAAACCATTGGCACTAATGATCCAACATGGACTAACCTAATAAACCATAGTCAACTATATTTGTTAGTGATTATTATGTTAGGGATTAGTGGTTGGTCAATGGGGTAGCATCAACCATGGTCAACCAACACTATTAGGTTAGAGATCAGGGGGTTAGTGTTTAGAAGGTTAGTAGTTTTAGCCATTGATGTATTATATCTATTACATTCAGCCATGGACACCTATAGTCAACCATATTCATTAGTGGTTGTTTGGTTAGGTGTTAGTGGGGTAGCGTTAACCATGCAGGACAATTGTATGTAACCATTGCCAACTATAGTAATCATTATTTTTTTGACATAAAAGATTCCTTTGATTATTAATAAAACACAATTTACAAAGCTTTCATACAGATAAGGGTGGACTTCTCATGCAACCTCCATAAGCATTAGCAAAAAACTAAGCGAAATTTCATAAATAGGCTCTAACAATGCTCATTTATAGACATAGCCCCAAACTGAGGAAAAATCAAACCATTGCAGAGATAAAACCTTCCCTTTACAAAACACACACACTCACGCAAGAGAGAAACATTATGTTGGACATCTAAAGTAGGGGAAAATCCCCCATAAGTTATTTTTTCCGAAGGAAAAAAACTCATGGAAAACCCCTTGAGTACTTCCCCTTGATTTATGGATGGTAAATGGGGTAAACTATCAACACTAATTACGAAGCCTAACACTAAGGGGATCAAGACAGTTGAACTTGTGACCTTCCAAACTTTGGGGGATAGATTTCATGTCTGGATCATGACCACTTGAGCTAACCATTAAGGCCAAAACTATCCCATAAGCTACTTACATGGTGTGTTGGGAAGAACACACCCCCAAGGTCATGGAAAATAGAGAACAATTGAAGACAAAAACCCTGAATGATAACAATGAGCCATTGATTAGGGTAAATAACCAATCATAACTAGGGTCTCTAGAGGGGAACAAACTCCAACATTTCCAAGCAATGGGCTCCTACTGTGCACTGCCAAAAACACATGTCACCACCCATAGAAAACTATGAAGGAGAAAATCACATAGCATAGAATAGTATGAAGAACACCATTATGAAGGAGAAAATCACATAGCATAGAATAGTATGAAGAACACCATTATGAACAACAAAAGCACATGAAGGGCCATAAAACAAAATTCCCACCCTCTAAAGTAGGAACCAAAGAGTCCTAAAATGGGAGCCCAAAGAGCCCCACGACATTAAACACCATTCCATGAGAAATAGTGGGCACTAGGAACCAAAGAGTCCTAAAATGGGAGCCCAAAGAGCCCCACGACATTAAACACCATTCCATGAGAAATAGTGGGCACTGCCAAAGTGTTGTGACAACAAGGGCAATGCACCTCCATAGCATAATTAAGAGGCAAATTGCACAAATAAATGGGACCAATCCCACCACTAGAACCAATCCACATTGATAACACATCGATATACTAAGTGACCCTTTAGAGATGTCATTGACCTATTCTCCTCCTTGTAACTGACTCCTCGCATAGTATAGCCAATAGCTTGCACCTATGTTGGTTAAACTCTATAAGGGGTTGAGGTAGGCATTTTTTGAGTGAGAGAGAGGTAGATAATATCTTAATTCTTTCCCATCACTCCATCTAGCATAGTGCATAGTTTAGCATTGTTACTAGGTTATAGGTTTAGTGGATTCCCTTATAAATTTGGTGTGTATAAATAAAGGACTCATGTCCCTAATTTTCATTTGTATTGAGATATAAATACTCTCATATCGTATATACTTTGAATGCATTTGAGAGAAAGGGCTAGTTATTTCTCTTAAGCCTAAATGTCTTAGTGGTTATTTGGCATTATTTATTTAGCTTATCTAGATATACTTGTGGATGACAATGTGACCAAATGAAGATGTGACATCTTTAATATTATCATCCAAACCAAAGGCATTATAAGAACAAAATGCATTGATGGTAATTATGACATTAAAGACATCTCTAATTTTGACACAATAATGTTAATTTTTTATGGTAATGGATGTAATTTTGGCCATATCAATGTCGCGTAGAGGTTCATATAGATAACCATTTGATGTAAAGAGCCTTTTTTTTTTTAAAACAAAGTTCTTCTTATCATGATTAAGGCTAATGCACTCAAATTTATCATTATGGGGGATCCATTAGCATAATTCAATTTGGTCACTCTTTAGCTAAGAAATCACGAGTGGAGAGTATATATTCTACCAAAGTGGTCCAGGACTTGCACCTAGTCCCAACAGTTGTTGCATGCTATAGTGCATATCCACAAACACTAGCATGTCACTCATAAGAGGTGAACCCTAGTGAATGATATGTTAAGTATCCACTTCACTAACCAAGCAAGTTGCACTTAACAACAAGAAAGCTAATTTGAGAAACCATTAGAGAGAAATTCGTTTTGGTGACAAACCACTCAAAATCTTACATTGGATCACCAAAATGTCAAGGGGAGAGTATGTCCACGAAAATTGCATGCATATTGGTGACATAAAGATTTCAGATAAAATGAGAGGAGCAAATTTTAAACTAATGAATTATAGAAAGGGGAAAGGGACAAAGGAAATTGCAACCATGGTAGCTTAGGAAAAGTTACAATCCATTATTAATAAGGGATACATGGTAGCTTTTCCCTTCCACAAAAAAAAAAACATTAATAAATTTAAGTAGCAATTGCAGCTGAAGATTAAAATGGTACATGTTTATAAGGTTGAAAGGTCAAATTGGGTGTGACATGTATCACTTTAAGTTGAGATGGCACAACACGTGCCAAGACGATATGATATGGCCATGTGTATCATTTGATTATTAACTCTATTGATATACCTTATTCAAATGTCGATAGGCACTTTTCAAAATGTAATGATGGGATGGGATGGTACCAAGCTCTAGAAGGTAAGTTCGATAGATGTACTGGGAGGCAAGTATAATAAGTGTTTTGAAATGCATGTTTATATCAACCACTAAAAATGAAGTTCTTTACAAGCACTAAAATGCATGTTCAAAATTTGCACTGGTAGAGCGAGTTTATAAAGTGTGCAGAAAGGGTGACTTCACAAAATGCATTGAAAGGGAGACTTCACTAATCATGGTGAAAGGGTGATTTCTCAAAACACACCAAAAGAAATATTTTCCATCAAGCGCCGAATGACATCGTTTTATCAAGTGTTGTAGGAAATGTTTAAACAAGTCATTGAAAAACAAGTCTATTTTGAATGTTGAAAGACCATCTTTTCCCCAAGAACCGAAAAACTCCTTAAGCATGTTGCCCACATGGCATTTCCACATAATTGTCTATGCCATGGATACGTCAATTTTTTTACATGCCACTTTAACATCTACTAATCTCAATTGCAACTGCAAACTTTTCCACATCATCACTTGTATGAGCTTACATTATCTTTTGTATGGTCAACTTGTTGGTTCAATGTTATTTGACTCTATTGCATCATCAAGATATTTCCCATGCTATTACAAAGGCTTTATATTGTACTTAAGAAACTTTCTTGCAACAAGATAAATGCACTACAATGTTTTTTTTTCTTTCATGTGATACAATATTGCATGTTTTTTTCTATGCAATATTGTATTTCAAGAATATTTGTTTTCACATATGACAATTTATGGTAATGGAAACTTGTCAAATTTTGTTGGGAAACCAACATTGGCAGTTGGGAGGACAAGATATCAAAATCAGAAAGAACAATATGCCCATTATCTCCCATAAGTGCCTTTTTGGGCTTCAAATCTTTGTACATGATTCTTTGGCCACACAAATAGTCCATCACCATAACTATTTCAGTCACATAGAACCTTCACTATATCCATAAAATATGACAATTTTTTCTTAGTATTCAAACTTGCAATATATTAAATTCTTATTTTAATCAACTGTTTTAATTAGAAATATATTATCTAAGTTATTGTTATTGTGTATATAAAAATATAGCAAAATTTCAATACCCTGCACTTATCCATGTCACTTTTAGAACACAGTTCCATAGGTAGAAAAGTCTAATTATATGATTTGAGATGTATTAAAAAAATGTTGTGTGTGTGTGAACCTATCAAGTAATATATATGTTGTCTCTAAAAAACAATTTTGATAACACAATGATATACTTGAAGTGTCAACCATGGAAATGCATCTTAACTTGACTCGATGGTATTTGATTCTTGTTTATAAACACTGGAAATTTGAACTAATCATAGACAATACCACTACTAATTTCAACTAATCATAGACAATACCACTACTAAAGCATCTTAAAAGGGCATGTAAAGGGCTCAGTCTGAACCATTTGTATTATTGATAATGAGCATCCATTGAGAAATATTGCTCAATTTTTAACATTGAAATTGTTATATTTAAAAATATAGATTCACTCATATGAAATAAGAAACATGGAAGAATTTATATTAAAGTGATTTCATGTAAAAGTTTCATATCAAAGATTAATAAATATGGAAAAAAATTGTATTGAAATAAAGTCTTTCTTCTTATTAATGTCAATTTCAAATCTCTCTCTACTTGTTAGAATAGTACATTGCTAAAAGTCTTGCAAAAGTAGAAAAATACATTTTTAATCTCTCAAACATATTAAATGACAACTCAATTAATTTTTGGACCAAATTATTCAATTTTCTTTCAAAAGGTTTAAGTTCACAAAAACATCTAACTATTTAGGCTAATGTGAGGGCATTTTCTCAAATAAACTACTAGTTTTGCTCGACGATAAAAGGCTAAAAAATTGCAAATATTAAACACTATAAAAAAAAGTTCAATGTTAATCAACGATTTTGATAAGAAGGGAACACAATTCCAAAGGAAACCGACATTTCAAAGTGAATGTATTCAACATGTTTTTAAGGTGTTATTAACAAGGTAACTTCAAATGTTGTGCTTTTTTTTTTTCAGAATTCTTCTTCTGAGCAAATTGCAAGATCTTCACTAGAAAGTTTACATATACATATTGCATCATAGAAAAACTATGTTTTCTTTGCTACCAAAGTTTAAAGGTGTATGTAAATGTCTCCACATAAGCTATTTTATTCCAATAAAAATTGTCAGTGTGTTTTTTATGCATTATTTAATAGGAAAGCAAGGGTAAATGCCTAGAATTTATATAACCCTATATACAAGAAAGTGAGAAGAAACATAACTTTAAATATGAATATATAAAATTTTGGTAGAAAATATGGTGCTTTGATCATATACAGTCAATTTATTTTACAAGAGTCACATTTCCATTGCAAGTGCTTGTTGAGTACACAACACACCCTAAAGATTTCAAAAAAATTGGGTACCGCTTTGTTTTGATTTTATAAATTTTTTAACATGTTTTGGTTTAATGATTTCATATAGAGTAGAATATGTCTTAGCCTTAATGAAAAACCCAAAAAATAATTAAAAGAAAAAATTAATTTGAAAGAAGTAATATCAGTAAAGTCAAAATTTCTTAAAACAAGAGACAAAACCTTTGGAACACCGAAAAATGAACATTTTTTCAAAATTTTCCAATGGCACTTAATAAATTTTGAAAGTGTCGATGGTACTTAAGTTTTTTCGGAAGGGTCAACAGAAAAGAGAATTTTTTGAGAAAGCATCGATGAAAAAATTTCAAAGTTCACCGATGGGTGTTTTCTCGAAAGCCTTGAAGAGACTTTTTTGAAATTCACCAATGAAAACAAATTTTTTTGAAAGGAACTGAAAAAGGTTTTTCTAGAAGCACTAATACAAGTTTTTTTGAAAGCGTAGATAGAGTCAAGTTTTTTGAAGGTTGTCGATACAAAGGAAATCGGGGGTGGCGATACATGTTTTTTCAAAAGCACCGATACATGTTTTTTCAAAATCGTTGATAGACGATTTTTAAAGTCCACCAAAAATGTCTTTCCTTTTGAGATTCGTCGATAGAAATTTAGGAAGGTTTTTCACAAGCATCGATGAGGTTGACTGACTAGTTTTTAGAACTCAACCAAAAGGTTTTGTTATAACGTGTTAATTGATATTAATCAATTGACATTCTCATAGGCACATTTTTCAATAAATATCCTATCAATATATTGGGAATTTTTTTGCAATACAAAAAAGAAAAATTAAACTCACCAAAACGGGTAAAACCAAGGTTTTTTGGTGCTCGTCGAAGAATGGATTTGGTGTCTAAAGTGTCCAATGGCCATTAAATTCATAAGATTTAGCAAATGAAATTTGAGCGTGTGAGAACTTATCATCATATCACATGGATTTGGTCCATTACTGTAACAGGCCCAACCCCCTAAACTTTTTTAAGGGATGGAGTATTAAATGTTTGCTTCTCTTAACAACCTTAAATATTATCTATCATGGCTCCATCCTCTTTTGTTCATCAAGAGATTTCCAAGGTTGGTAATTTCACTCAGAACTGAGCTCTAGAATGAAAGCTATGACCTCCCAAAGTTATTAGGTTTACATAGAAAACATTTATCTTACTGTCACGTGACGTTTCGTTGTCCATTCCAATTAACGTGGAAACAATCAGGTCCTGACATGGCAATAGCCTATCCTACCATGGTGGAACCCCACTCAGCTTGGCATCCTATTAGTAATGGATATTTGTCATCCTAATGGTGTCCTGGCCACCTTATTGTATTCATGGATTCACGAGCAATGTTCTTTTGGAATCATGGTCTATATTTATACTTTTCATGATCCCAACACCAACACTTAACTTTTTTTTCAATTGTGGACTCATGGACACATAACTCTGTGCCTCCCCTTCATAAGTCCGTCTGAGAAGTATCGACACTTAACCACTTTTCCACCTACGCAGACTCGCAGACGTAAAATTATGTGCCTCCCCTTCATAAGTTCGTCCGAGAAGTCTCAACACTTAACCATTTTTCCATCTATGTGGACTCACAGACTAGCAGACTCACATACGTTCAATTTTGTACCTCCCCTCCACAAGTTCGTCCGAGAAGTCTTAACACTTAGATTATTAGGTTATTTTTTTAGGTTTGTGGGTTGGCGGACTCGCAGACCCGTTCATCTCACCTTTCCGACCCTTAAACTTGACAGGTACCTAATCCCTATTACCTCAACCAATTACAAACCTCCAAGTGGCTTCCTCGTACACATAGGCTCTTTTAGTTAACATGACACCAACATAACGTTAGCATGATGTCATCCCTCCTCTCATTAATGTCTAAGGCTTCCACGTCGACCAACGACCAAGATCACTATGATCAATGGTCGAGATCTTTCAAAATTTTGGTCCGACGTCCAAGGCTAAAATGGAGGTCTAAGACATAATTCACCCAAAGACCTGTGCTATGGTCCACCATCCAATTACCTATTGTCATTCACAGGTTGACACCTATCAACTTCTAGATACATTGGCGTTCCAGGTCAACATGGTACATCATGTTGACGTTACCTCCCCCCAAATATCGCTTAAACGAGACCATAATGATCTATGACATAGGTTAATTATGGTTTAATCCTCGATTAACGATATATATTAACTCGGGTACATTCTCTATAGGCATGGTAACCTGCTCGGATAAAGGGTTTGGATCTATTCGCTCTATCGATCCAACAACTATGATTCCTTCGAGCTCAAAACATGGTTTTTCTTCCGATTCAGGACTTAGACAATTCAAGGATTTTTCTTTCAGTTCTTTCCCTTATCCACAACAAGCACAAGCATGTCATCTAGCACTCAAATGAGGGTTCGAGGTCTTGTGACCCCACCAATTTATCAAAGGGGAAGAACATATAGTTTACGGTCTTCTTTGGCCTCTCATACATAGCACGACCAACAATTCCCTTTGACTGTGGAGGCAAGTTATATCACCTTCTTGGGCTCAATACCTTACATTCAATAATTAATTTATAATCCTAGTTTCCATTCATGGATTTCCCATCACAACGATGGATATATATATATTGATCACACAAGAACCATAAAATTAAAAGTTCATTCTTTTTTTATCTCAGAACATTATAGAATGCTTGTATTTAGTTGTGTAGGGCGTGCATCGTTCTTACCATCCTACTATCACTCAAATGCAGAAGTTTGACAATACAATACACATCATTACTATAAATCAAGTATGTATATTTATAGCACAAGTACAAGCATTCAATCATGCATTTCAATTCAATTACACAGAGTCTATGAAATACTTATCTAGTTACAAGTTGCAGCCAACCAGTTGACTGTGGGTGTTCGCCTTTCCATCCAACCATAGGCTCAGATTCATTCACTCTTAGCATTCTGGCAACCCCAGTGCCAAGCCATGATACCACTATGGAATCTCTCTCAGGTTCTCAGGAAGATTTGAAGGTCACTCTCCTTCACTCTACTCTTGGTAGAGATTTTCCCTTACACCCACCTAGCCCAGGCCTCTTCAAGGTTTATCAGATGCCTTCCCAGCATAAATCTCACGACCCTCTTAGCGCCAGTCAGGTTTTGAGTCTTATATGATCCAACTCGGAACCCTTCTATGAGTTCTTTGATCCTTCTATTGCACACACTCGTGCATTCCTTTTAGCAACTCCCTTCCTCAGAGGCCTGACCCTCCTCAAGTTATCTCCTTATGCATATCCTGGCCACACACATGACTTAGACATGTTCTCGACCCATCCTCATGTTTCTTCTATCAAAAGGCAACTTGTGGGTCAATCCTGGGGACCCATGGTGATCTTTCCTACTATCCTCTAGCTTATCGCTTCCTATCCCTTCTGACAACCCTCCATACTACCATTCACTAGGGTGGTTGGTTATTCAACTACCAACCTCCCCCATTAACTGATTTGTCTTGAAAACTACCAACCTCCCCCATTAACTGATTTGTCTTGAAATCAGGGCTAAGGGAAGTAATATGAATAAGGCTTGAGGTCCTTTAGTTTATTAGGGCCTACTCTCATTCCACTAGTGATATCATGGCTTGTACTTTAAGGCTTCACCCCATAATCAATTTTGGCATTTACAATTAAACAATAATACATTTACAATATTCACTTGTTGTTGCAAGACAATCACTAATCATGATTTATTACATGTATTCAGGGTTTAGAGAAGGGGTGTTACAATTACCCATTAGGTTATTTTACAACAGTCACATTTCCATTGCAATTGTTTGTTGAGTACACAACAAACCCTAAAAATTTCAAAAATTTTGGTTACCACTTTGTTTTGATTTCATAAAAGTTTGAAAATGTTTCTTTGTTTTGATTTCATAAAAGTTTGAAAATGTTTTGATTTGATGACTTCATACATTTAATATAGAGTAGCATATGTCTTAGCCTTAATGAAAGACCCAAAAAGGTTTTAAAACCATAAAATAATTTGAAAGCAGTAATATCAATAAAGTCGAAATTTCTTAAAATAATAGACAAATCCTTCATAATGTGGAAAAATGAACAATTTTTCAAAGTTTTCCAATCACAATTAAGAAATTTGGAAAGCGTCGATGGTACTTAAGTTTTTTCAAAAAGGTTGACGGGAAAGGAAAGTTTTTTAGAAAGCACCGACAAAAAAATTTCAAAGTTCATCGATGGATGTTTTCTTGAAAGCGTTGAAAATAGTTTTTCAAAGTTCACCGATGAAAATGAAGTTTCTAGAGAAGCATCAAAAAGGGTCGAAAGGAAAGTTTTTAGAAATGCCTCCGTACAATGAACAAATTGGGAAAGCATTGAAAAAGGTTTTTATAGAAACATCGATACAAGTTTTTTTGAAAGCGCCAATAGAGTCGAGTTTTTTTTAATTCACCAATACAAAAGAAATCAAGGGTGTCGCTACATGTTTTTCTAAAAGAGCATTGATACACATTTTTTTTAGAAGTGTTTATAGAGGAAATTTAAACTTCGTCGAAAAGGTCATGGTTTTTTACACTTATCGATACACGTTTAGGAAGGTTTTGTATGAGCGTTGATGAGGTCGACCAACTAGTTTTGAAGTTCGCCAAAAAAATAATTCCATAACATTTTAAACTAATATTAACCAATCGATGTTTTCATAGGCACACTTTTCAATAAATATCCTATCGCTTTGTTGGGAATTTTGTCCAATACGAGACATTTTTGAAACTTGTCAAAATGGGAAAACCAAGGTTTTTAGGCACCCGTTGAAGAATGCATTTGGTCATTAATGCATAGATTTGGTGTCTAGAATGTCCAATCAACATTAAAATAATAAGCTTCAGCAAATTCAATTTGAGTGTGTGAGATCGTGTCATCATGTCACATGGATTTGATACATTTCCCATTAAATTCAAACCTCACCTGGATTTGATACATTTCCCATTAAATTCAAACCTCACCGGCAAGATTACTCATTTAATTTTTTATTTCGAATAGAGCTTTGAGAATTTTGGGCATTCATAATTGTCTTTGTTACCTGTGATTAGTTGAGTTGAGATAAACTACTAATGGAGGTGATCACGTGAAGTGTTTTCGGTGTGAGAGTAATTGGAGCATAAGTAAAGGGGGATTTTTGCTTGATAGTTTCAATTCTTGTCTATTTGTTTCGGTTGATCAGAACAGGTAAGTAATTTAAAAGATTAAATGAAAATTAGCTTCAATAATATTAGGTAGCAATTGGTTATCAATGATATTGTGGTATGAGTTCATTTTCAGTTGACAATTTTTTTATACTTTTCATAATAGTACATTGCTAAAAGGCTTGTAAAAGTAGAAAAATGTATTTTTTAATCTCTTGAACATATTAAATTATTGTTCAAATAATTTTTGGACCAATTTATTGAATTTACTTTGCAAAGTCTCAAGTTCGTAAAAACATCTTACTATTTACGTTAAAGTGAGGGCATTTTCTCAAATAAACTATTAGTTTGGCTCGACAATAAAAAGCCTAAAAAATTACAAATATTAAACACTGTAAAACAGTTCAATGTTAATCAATGAGTCTGATAAGAATCAAATGCAATCCCCAAGGAAAATGGCATTTCAGAGTGAATGTCTTCAACATGTTCTAAACTTGTGTTATTAACAAGGTAGCTTCAAATGTTGTTGTTGTTTTTTTTGTTTTTTTTTGTTCGTTTTTTTTCGGAAATCTTCTTTCGAGTGCATATTTTAAGATTTTCACTAGAAGGTTTACATATGTGTATTGCATGATACAGCAATATGTTTTCTTTGCTACCATAGTTTAAAGGTGTATGCAAATGTCTCCACATAAGCTATTTTATTCTAATAAAAATTGTCGTAGTGTTTTTAATGCATTTTTATTTTTTTTGGAAAACAAGAGAAAATGCCTAGAATTTGTATAACCCTATACACAAGAAAGTGACAAGAAACATAACTTTAAATATGAATAGAGAAAAATTTAGCAGAAAACAAGGGAAAGTGCCTAGAATTTGTATAACCCTATACACAAGAAAGTGACAAGAAACATAACTTTAAATATGAATATAGAAAATTTTAGCAGAAAATATGGTGCTTTGATTATTCACAGGCAAGTTGTTTAACAACAACCACATTTCCATTGCAAATACATGTTGAGTATACAACATATCCTAAAAATTTCAAAATTTTTGAGTACCACTTTATTTTGATTTCATACAAAAATTATCATGTTTTGGTTTGATGATTTCATACATTTTTATATAAAGTAGCATATGTCTTATTTTTAATGAAAGACGCAAAAAAAATATCAAAATCATAAAATAATTTGAAAGCAATGATATTGGCAAATTTGAAATTTCTTAAAACAATCTAGACAAGTCTTTTAGAATAAAAAAAAATAAACAATTTTTCAAAGTTCACTTATTGCAGTTAATAAATTTGGAAAGCATTGATGGTCTTAAGTTTTTTCAAAAGGGTCGATCGAAAAATAATTTTTTTTAGAAAGCACTGATGGAAATTTTTTAAAGTTTGTTGATGCATGTTTTCCCGAAGGCATCGAAAACACTTTTTTGAAGTTCCCCGATAAAAATGAAGTTTTTGGAGAAGCGTCGAAAAATGTCAAAAAGTCAGTTTTTTATTAAATGTGTCGATACAATGGACAAATTGAAAAATCACCAAAAACGTTTTTTCTAGAAATGTTGATACAAGTTTTTTCGAAAGCGTCGATAAAGTCAAGTTTTTTGAAGTTCAACAATACAAAGGAAATATGAGGTGTTGATACATGTTTTTCAAAAAACATCAATACAATTTTTTTCAAAAGTGCCAATAGACGAAATTTAAAGTCCCTAAAAAAGGTCATGATTTTTTAAACTCATCGATACACGTTTAGGAAGGTTTTGTATGAGCATTGATGAGGTTGCCCAACTGGTTTTTGGAACTTCATCGAAATTTTTTGTGATAACTTTTTGAACTAACGTTAATCAATTGGTGTTCTCATGGGCACACTTTTTAAGAAATATCCTATCGTTTTGTTGGGAATTTTGTGCAATACGAGACATTTTTGAACCTCGTCGAAACAAGTAAACTCAAGGTTTTGTGGCGCATGTCGAACGTATCTTGTCATTAATGTATAGATTTGGTTTCTAGAGTGTCCAATTGACATTCAATTCATTCGATTTAGTAAATTATATTTGAGTGTGTGAGATCATGTCATCATATCACATGGATTTGATCCATTGCCCATTAAATTCAAGCCTCACTAATCAGAGTACTTATTTTATTCTTGATTTCAAATAGATCTCTAAGAATTTCAAGCATTTATAGTTGTCTTTGTTACGTACGAGAAGTTCAGTTGAGATAAACCATTGGTGGAGGTGAACACATGCAATATTTTTGGTGTGAGAGTAATTGGAGCATAAGTCAAGGGGGATTTTTGCTCAATAGTTTCAGTTCTTATCTATTTGTTTCAATTGATCAAAACAATTAAGTAATTTAAATGAATAAATGAAAATTAGCTTCGGGAATATCAAATAATGATTGGTTATCAATGATATTGTGGTATTAGTTATGTGTCGTTGTCAATAAATTTAATGTTTCATTTCCTTGGAAAGAATTGTCAGTTGATGGTTTTTGAAAATTAAAAGTCATTTGGTAGATACAATTTAAAAAATAAAGAGTGATTTCTCTCTGTTGTGCTCATTAGTAGGAAACATGTTGCCAAGGAAGACCCCCTATGAGACAATATGCCAAATCTCCTAAGGAAAAAAAGAAAGAGATAGGTGAAGATTTACAATACAATCCTACTATGGTCAAATATCCATTAGAGGATTGTGTGCTTGTAATTTAGATTCTTGCATTAGACGAGCCTTTGTTTCCCCAATATACAAGGACAATGAACCTAGCACTGGAGGTCAAGTTCTCTTGCCAGTATGGAATGAATTGTTTCTGAAAATCAAGAATGAGGAATATCTAGAGATGATACCACATAGTGACCTTGTTGTCAGAGAAATCGATAATTTTTTCATGAATATATGAAGATCTCGTCTACATTATGCCACAACCAAAGAACCTATTTTTCCTTGTATAGAAGTAATTGAATGGGTCATAAGCCATGTTAACTTCAAGAAATGGTTAATTGAGAATGAGAAAGGTGATTGTGTAGGGATTTTTTTTATCCACTGAAGTGGAAATGTATTACATATCTCCACCATCAGAAGTGCTCCTTAGTACCACTTTCATTAGGGACTTTTACAACAAACATGACATATGAAAGATCCTCGCTAGCTAGTGGAAGGAAGATAAGAATTTCTTCCGTAGAATTAATGGATGGTATGCTATTACAAATTTAAGGGAACCCTATATGTATCTCATGATGTTATTATGAAGATTGTATGGAGAGAAAGGTTTCTTTCAGTTTACGGATGCATGGGTTCCATTGGCTTATACAATATCCATTTTAGGAGCATTATTCAATTGGGAAACTATCATATTAAGTCAGTTCAGTATCATGATTGAGAAATTTCATAAGACATTAGAAAATCCTGGTGTGGTTTTGTCATTTTATATGGCTTCATATTTGTTGGATATTGTGTACTAGTAATCCATTTTTAGGTCTTAATCTCTATTGGAATATCTCAGATGCCCGTGTGCATATTTATTTCCAAATTCTTTGGGAAAATAAGTATAAGAAAACTTAAACACTCATTTGTGATTTATTTTTAGCTCAATTATATTTCATTGTTTTTAACAAAGAGTGTCCAAGAGTAACTGATCATGCCAAGAAGTCGATAAGCTATATTGGCAACTGGTACTTGGAGGAGGACTATACATACATCAAAATTTATGGTGCAATTGCATCACCCCATATTTTTCCTATTGTACCAGACAGGTTGGTTGTTGGAGAGGTTGCTTACCAACGTGTGCTTCAAGGATTTAATGCATCGTTGCTAAATGAAGAAAAAAAGGAATTGTCATTCCACATGGTTTTAAAGTAGGACATTATTTTATGAGGGATTCAAAGCATGCAAGAGAAGAGGCAATCGATAATCTGAAATGCATGTTTCAAACTAGAAAGTTTTAAAGGCATGGTTCAAAAGGCTTAGTTTTAAATCATGATGATCAAGTGTGTTACACATGGACATATACTCATAATAGATGGGATTATGAGGCATTCACCCAAGATGCTCATGATTGGGATGAAGTGTTGGAGAGAAGAAGAAATCCTTGTTTAGTTGTTTTTAAAACCTTGTCATTGGACGGGAAAATGTTTGAAGTAAACAGAGGTTTAGCTATAGAAAGAGAAGTTGAAGAGGCCATAAGACAAGAAGAGATCACGTTAAGGGTGGAGGATAAACTCAAATCTATCCAGGATGAACATGGCAAATTACTAAGAATGGTAACTTCAATGCAAGACAGAAGATGAATCACAAAAGAAACAAGAAGAAGATATTGTTCAGAAAGGGTTAAAGATGAAGAGAAGAACCACAGAAACCGAGCATTGGAAAATATAATTGCAAGAGCAGTGTGAAAATGAGGAGTTAGAAAATAAGTTGTGAGAAGAGGAAGAAGAGAATAGGATTTTTGAAGAGCTAAAGACGAAACAAGAGGTAGAGGAAAGAGAGAAAATACAAGAGGAAAAGTTGCAACATGAAAAGGAGGTGTTGGAAAAGAAGTTATGAGAAGAGGGAGAATATAATAGGATTTTTTAAGAGTTAAGGAAGAAATAGGAGGTAGATGAAAGAGAGAGTATAAAAGAGGAAAATTTGCAGTAGGAAATAGCAACAAAAATAAAGAGTGATGTTGAGAATGCAACCAAGCAAGAATTAGAATAGCAACGACATCCACTGTCCACAATGCCTCCTACATATATCATCGATTTAACCAAAGATGAAGAATATATGTCCAAGACAGGGACTGAGGTAGAGACAAATGCACAGGTAAAGGAGGAACTTTCTCCTAAGGTAGCTAGTTAGATTTAGGAACTTGGGGAAACTAAAGCAATTGACAAGGGTAAGGAACCAAAGCTGGAACAGTTTCTATCATGCCCCATATTATTGTTAAATAATTAAATAAATAATAATAATAAAGAAGTATAATAATTGTCTTTTTCTTGATCATGTTGGATTGTGCAGCAATATCATACTCGACATTTTTTCTTTCTAATTTATCTTGGAAAAGGTCAAAAATATTTTACCTAGATTGGTTTCTTTACCATGGATGGATTCTAGAAGGACGAAGAAGAAGGATAAAATGATCATCTCATTTTGCTTGGGAAATTTGAGGACAAGGATAAAAAGAGTTGGCATAGCAGTGGATTAAGAGCTCGGGGACTCTCAGTTTTGATGACTGAGGAGTTGGTTGGGAGGAGAGTCATCCCCCACACTCTATTGTGGCATACAGGATCAAGGATTGGAATTTCATGGGTAAATGGATTCCTTCAACTTAATGTAAGTTACTCGCCACTTCTTATAAGTCTTTGTAATAGTGAATAGTGTATCTTGACCCTTATTAGATAATGGTTGCAATTTGTGGTGTCTGTCTATGTATTTAGATTTTTTAAGATTTAGGTCATTACAACCTGTGTCGAGGCTATCTCGTCTATTATAATACTTTTGAAGGGTTTTGATATGCATTTCATGAGATGAGAGGTTTGTTTGAGAAAATGATGTTTTCTTGTGATCTTGCTAACAATTGATTGTGACAAGACACGTCGGGTTGCATTATAGTCTTTAGAGCGAGTTTTCTTCCCAATTTTTTGAAAACCATCCACAAGGTTTCTAACAATATGATGACTTGTTTATGAACTTTTAACTGTTTTAATGCCTAAAATTATCCCAACAGTAGTCGAACTCCTATATTTTAATAAAGAAAAAAATAATTGACATTTAGTTGCATCATATTTGGGTTCAAAATATTCTTAATATCTTTATATGAATGATAAAAAATAGTTATATTAGGTAACTTACCTTCAAGTGATGCTAGACCACTTTCATCCTCCTTAATGCATTTAGGAGTTCTTCATTGCGCACTACTCAGTCTAGGTAAGGACGATGGACCCGTATTTTGGCACTCTTAACCTCTTTGTTGTGGAGTTACAAATGTAGCAATTTTTGCCCTTTCAATTACTTGCAAATCAATTTTTGGAGGAGAGTGGACATGCCCATGATTAGTTTCTGGAACATTTAACTGTCCAACAAGAGGTTGCACCATAGGAACTTCTTCACCGGAAGGTTGTGCACCAATTTCCTCTCTAATTTCATGCATTGTATAATCAACTCCAAGCAAATCCATCACCATTTGTTCATCCATAACAACTTGTCTTCATGAAATAGTCATTGGAGTTTCACTAGAGTTATGAACTGGATTTGCCTCTACCAAAATCCAGTGATTTTCTTATGTTGATAGATGAGAAACAACGAGGACATTTATTGTGCTAGAATTTGAATTTCCCTTTGTTGAAAACCTACGTTTTGTCATACCTGACTTTTCCTTTTCTCTTTTTTCAATTACCTTTTCAATGGGTTTTTCTTTCCTCGAATACTTTCTACCTTGATTACGTAGGTTCCCCATGTTTAAAGAGAACAATTTCCTTCCAAGGACACCAAAAGACTAAAAGTGCCTTCCAAAAGTTCCCTTCCAATTATACAACAAGACAAGAAATATCTTCCAAGTACACCAAAAGACCAAAAGTGCCTTCCAAAAGTTCCCTTCCAATTATACAACAAGACAAGAAATGCCTTCCAAGTACACAAAAAGACCAAAAGTGCCTTCCAAGTACGCCAAAATACCAAAAGTTCCTTCCAATTATACAAAAAGACAATAAATATCTTCCAATTACATGACAAGACTAAAAGTGCCTTCAAAAACTTGCCTTCCAATTATACAACAAGGTAAGAAATTCCTTCCAAATATACAACAAGACAAAAAACACCTTCCAAGTACGCCAAAAGACCAAAAGTGTCTACCAAAAGTTGCTTTCCAATTATACAATAAGATAAGAAATGCCTTCCAAGTACACCAAAAGACCAAAAGTGTCTACCAAAAGTTGCCTTCCAATTATACAACAAGATAAGAAATGTCTTCCAAGTACACCACAAGACCAAACGTACCTTCCAATTATACAACAAGACAAGAAATGCCTTCCAATTATACAACAAGACAAGAAATTCCTTCCAAGTTCACCAAGAAACTAAAAGTTCCTTCCTAAACTTTCCTTCCAATTATGCAACAAGACAAGAAATTCCTTCCAATTATACAACAAGACAAAAATGCCTTCCAAGTACACCAAAAGACCAAACGTGCCTTCCAAAACTTGTCTTCTAATTATACAACAAGACATAATTTTCCTTGCAAATACACAACAAGAAAAAAGTTTGCTTTCCACTGACAAATTTCTTCAAATTATACAAATTTTCCTACCAATTACAAAACAAGACAAAAGTTTGCTTTCCAATGACACTAAAAAATAAAAAACATGTTTGTTGTTGTTGTTTTTACATGCATATGTTGGGATGGTGTCGCATTTTTGGGAGAGAAAGAGGATGAGCATTGTGTATGCCTCATATTATTGTCCAGCAAGAGCGTGCATGCATTCCTCAAATGTGTACGCGCCCCTGCTATACAAGAATATGAGGTAGGAACGATGTCTGACCTCAATTATTTTTTCTCACAAGAGCGTGTGCGCGCTCTTAATGCAATGGACAATTTTTTTTTATATGGTCCATATAACCTTATGAATAAATGTGTGGAGGGACTTGGGGACAACTAGGACCTAGGGGCTTAGGATTGAAAGTGCTTTGACGCATAGGGCAGTGGTTAGAGAACTAGGATGAAGGTGTAGGGGATGTGGGGTCCCCAAGAAGAGGTATGGACATGGGGATCTTAGGAATTAGGTGTGGAGGGGGTTAAGGGTTGGGTATAGGTGAGGGCCTATGGTTAGATAGAGCTAGGGACCAAGTGGAGTTAGGTTCTTGTGCATAGAGGGGGCTAGTGGCCAAGTAGAGGTAGGGGCCCAAGGGTCTCTCTCTCTCTCTCTCTCTCGGGGCTAGTGGCCAAGCAGAGGTAACTCCAAGGGTCTCTCTCTCCTTTGCATGCTCACTTAATCTCTCTCATGCTTGATCATTGAATCTCCTTCTTCCTTTCTCTCTCTCTTTGTCTCCCCCACTCCCTCTCACTCACTCAATCTATGTTCCTACTCCTCCCTCCATCTTTGAATCCCTCCCCTCTTCTTCCTTCCTCTCCCTCCCTCTAGAGAGAGAGAGGTAGAGAGAGTGGTAGAGAGTGAGAGGGAGATAAACTAGAGGAGTAGAGAGGGGAGAGAGGGAGGGGGGAAGATTTGGGTAGAGAGGAAGAGGGAAAGATGGAGAGGAAGAAACCTGTTAGAGGGGGGAGAGAGATCGAATGAGAGTGAGGGAGAGAGTGTTGATGATTACAAAGCAGAGACATCCTCCAAGACACAGACTTGAGAGAGAGAGCCCCCGAGCTGGGTGTGTGGTTCCTATCCGAGACAAACTAGAATGTTGTGTTGGCCTCCTCCCACAGAGAGTTGAGAAGAACCTAAAATGATTCTCTTGTATAACGCAAAGGAGAAAGAAGATCCGCTGAGTTGGACGCCTCGTATCGAGCATAGAACGGTGTGAATTGCCATGAGCCGGGTGCATCATTTTGAGACATGATGAAATGATGTATTAGCCTCCTCCTCGGCAAAAAGTTGAGATGATGAACTCCATATGACTACCTTGTGTAATGCAGCAAAGAAGACCGCTGAGTTGGATGTGCCCGTGGATGAGCATAGGTGAACATGATCCTAGCTATTGAGCACTAGTGAGTGTGATACTCCTGTGAGACGCAGTGAGAAAGAGATGCAACATCCATGGGATGTGCCCCTAGTGGTTGAACACCAGTGGGTAAGGAGATCCCTTGCTATATTGTTCAAGAGTCATACTCACCTGTAACCCTAATTTCAATGTAGTATACACGTCGGCCCCACCTTAATGTAAAGATAATTCATGTGGTAATATTAATTATATTTTGAGTTATTAAGGTCAGCCCCTATTGTGCCAATAGACACTTCATTTGATGTGACAAGTCTTATATAAATAAAGGTGAACCCCCATTGAGGAAACATACTTATCATTGTGTCATCTCATGATTTCAAAAGCAGGACCTAAATTATGAAATTACAAAGACCCTCCTTGTGTAAGTTAGGTTCTCGTGATGGTGTGGGAGGTCTGGAAGAATATAGCAAAGGATTGGTTGGGTTTTCTTCCCTGTTGAGAAGGGCTCTCGACAATTCCCAGGATACTTCTTGTGTTCTTGTGCATGGTTATTCTTCTTGTGATCTTGGTTTACTGCAGTAGTTATGGTTCAAGTAAAAGTTAAACAAAAAATTTAAAGAGAATGCATGAGCCATAGCTCATTGAAAATTCAACATGGTTTCAGAGCAGGCTTGAAGATGACCATTGCACATTAAAATTGAAGGAAAGTTCTGTCAAAACTCTGTTGTAGGTGTGAAGAGAAGAGGGTCGCACCTCTCCTTGAAAATTATGTGGTAGATGATGAGGCCGAACTGCTCTTGACAATTCTGTGGTAGATGAAGAGGGTCAGATCCTCCTTTTAAGTTTCTATGGTGAAGATACCCCACCTCCAGCCCAAGGGAAGGGTCGGATCCTCTCCAAAAAAACATTCTCAAAGTCCTGAAGATGGCCGCAGTCTGCTAGCCTAGGCCGAGCACTATAAGGAAGGTTGGTTGTCCACATAAAATGGCCACAGGCTTGAGAACAAGCTCAACCATAAACCACATCTAAGGAGAAACCCTTGAACAACAGCCAAGGTGTATGGGAGAGGATGTTGGAGTCTAGGAGAAGGGTCGGCTATCAAATTAAGGTGGTTGCAGGCCTCTAAAGGTTCCCGCAGAAAATACAACAACAACCATAAAACCCCTACCATTGTAATGATGAAAAGGTCAGACCCTTCTGAAGTGAATATTGAGGCTGCCACAAGTCTTGTGTGACTAAAAATCTTTTGAGAGAAATGGCAGACGAACTTAACATGCTTGCAGTTAACCTTGTCAAAGCACTTGTCCATGTTTGATGCAGTTCTATAACTGTTGAAGGAAAAGAAGAATCTATAGAAGAGAAGAGACATCACTCACTTGTTGTCATGCTTGTGTCATGTCCTTTGAAGTCTGTGGATGTACTTACAAAAGAACTGTATTCACCAAATATAGATGTCAGTCAACCCCTTTTGTCACTTGATGACATGGCAGATGCAACACAAGAGCTTTCCAACAATAGAGACATGAACATATCAAATTATAGGGAAAGGGAAGTAGAATCTACCATTACAGAGCTGGCCCTTGGAAGAAAGTTTTTGATTCAAGAACAGTGGTAAGTTGGTCTAATTGTTATGAAAGAGAACTACCCTCAATATCTAGAGATAAGAAACTGGGGAAATCTCAAATATGGGGACACCATTCATTGCAACATAGAGAAAAACAATTAAATCGGTTTGAGAGTTGATCAAAGAATAGATTTCCTCCTTTTGCTGCAATTTTCGTGCTACTTGTCATGCATGGATATTACAAGCGGAGACACAGTGTAGAATTGCTTGGAAGAGACTTCGTGGTTCTTGGAAAACTCATATCCATGCTAGGAGTGTGTATGGAGTGTATGGAATTGCATCCATAAGCGTCGACATTAGCTCCTGCTATTCTAGATATGATAAATTCTCGAGAGATATCTAATCACCCATAAGCATATGTTAGAAGAAATTCTCTTTTTGCAGCATCTTGCATATTGATAGCTCCTCATCCATCATTTATTGGAAAAACTTTAAGTAGAGGTGATCATGGGATTTCAACGCAGCTGGAATGGATTCACAACTAGGCTCTTCATGTCACTGAAGTTGACTCTGACTGTGAGTGTTCAGTGGTGGCTACAATACAAACAAGCGAGGAATGTCATTGCTCATCATAACACTGACAAACAAGCATATTCTCCATTGGTGTACACTCTCAGGCATGCACTTGTATATATTTTATTTGCATCATTGTCATAAGGGTACTTGCAGGAGAAAGGAACCCTTGGTGAAATCATGGACCCAGAGAAGTCTCAGTGCATTCAGAAGAACAACACATTGAAAGTGAAGACTCTAGGTTTGATTGTTTTTAATTATCATGCTACATTACAAGTAGGTGTTGTAGTTGTGACAACAATCCTTAAATTGTTTTGATTCTAGAGATGTACTCATGAATCTTCTCTAGGAGATATTATTGTCTTGTTTTGTTTTGTTTGTTTCCTTGTTCGAGGCAGGTTAACAACAAAGGAAGATGTTTTTCCTTCAAGACTTCAAAGGGATTCAAAACTATTTGAGAAAAAGGAAAAGACAAATACCTTCTCCCCCTCATCAGTTCAGAGGGAGACTGCCATTGATACAGTTGATCCAGTTGATATTCCCAGGGACTTTACAGTAGGCCATAAAAGGCTTGTCTGGGATTGACAAACTTTGCAAGAGGCAGAAAGACATGTAGCTGATGGAAGTGTCAAGAAATACAAAAATGAAACTTGTAGTCAGAGGATTCTCACAAGCAGAGTGAGTGAACTATGATGAGACATATTGATCCAATAGCCCGATGCACTCCCATCTGTACTACCATCCATGAGTTGGAAACTACATCAGATAGATGGATCATTGATGAAGTTTGGGTTTCAGCAAGAGTGTTGTTGATCCAAACCTATACTATTACATTGTTGGTGACGAGAACCTAATTTTGATGACTTATTCAAGAATTTGTGTTTTTACAAGCAAGATTTGACTTCTAATTTCAAGATGAAGGATCTGGGTATGATGCACTACTTCTTGGGACAAGAAGTATGACAAAGGACCAATGATACTTTTACTAATTAAAGGAAAATATACAGTGGGGATATTAAAGAAGTTCAGTATGACATAATACAAATCCATGTATACACTGATGGTGGTGGATTTGACGAAAAATAAATGATGATGATTCATACGAGATTGATCCACATGTGTACTGACAGCTAATTGGATCATTGATGTATCTGGTTAACACCAGACCTGATATATGCTATGCAAGGAATGTGCTTAGTCAATCCATGAGTCAGTCGAGACAGACTCACAGGATAACAGTAAAGCATGTATTGAGATATATATACGAGGCATAGTTGGATATGGCTTGAGATATGCCTCCAGTGTGAGCTTGAGTTTGCAGGGATATGTTGATGCAAATTGAGAAAAGAGTACAATGGACCAAAAGAACACATCTGATTGTTGTTTTACCTTGGAGTTTACCATGGTTTGTTGGTGCAACAGGAAACAAAGCTTTGTGGCCTTGAGTATCACAGAAGCAGAGTATATAGCATTGAGTGTGGAAGTCTCTGAAGCAGTGTGGCTTCAGACAGATTTATTTGATCATGAGATGGATCCTATTATTACTTGTGATAACCAGAGTTACGTGAAGATATCTAAGAACCATGTGTTTCATGATAGATCGAAACACAGTGAGATAAAATATCATTATATCAGAGACATGTTGCAGAGGAAAGCAGTACACGTGCAGTATCTTCCTACACATGAGCTGATTGCAGATATCTTCACTAAACCGCTTGCCAATACAAAGTTTTAGTACTTTTGTGAGAAACTAGCTTAGTGGAGATTACCTCCCTAGTTGAGAGGGAGTGTTGATGATTACATCCAGGACGAAGTTTGAATACTTTGGTGCGAGACTTTGCCTGATGGAGAATGTCTCCCTAGTTGAGAGGGAGTGTTGATGATTACAGCTGTGTGAGACATCCTCCAGGACACATACCTGAGAGAGAGCCCCTGAGTTAGGTGTGTGGTTCCTATCTGAGACAGAACTGGAATGTTGTGTTGGCCTCCTCCTTACAAAGAGTTAAGAAGAACTCCAGATGATTCTCTTGTGTAGCGCAGTGAGAAAGAAGATCTGTTGAGTTGGACGTGCATGTGGTTGAGTACAGGTGAACGCGTGAATTCCCATGAGTTGGGTGCATCATTCTGAGACAGAGATGAAACGATGTATTAGCCTCCTCTGAGTAGAGAGTTGAGATGATGAACTCCAGATGAATCTCCTATGTAATGCAGTGGGAAAGAAGATCTGTTGAGTTGGTTGTGCCTATGGATGAGCACAAGTGAACGTGATACTAGTGGTTGAGCACTAGTGCGTGTGGTTCTCTTGTGAGACACAGTGAGATAGAGATGTGAACATCCATGTGTATGTGCCCCTAGTGGTTGAGCACTAGTGGGTGTATGAGATCCCTTGCTATATTGTTCAAGAGTCAGACTTACCTGTAACCCTATTTGTAATGTAAAGGGTACAAGTTGGCCCCACCTTAAAGTAAAAGATAATTAATATGGTAATTATTAATTATATTTTGAGTTATTGAGGTCGGCCCTATTGTGCCAATAGACACATCATTTGATGCGACAAGTCTTATATAAATAAAGGTGAATCCCCATTGAGGAAACACACTTATCATTGTGTCATCTCACGATTTCAAAAGTTGTGGTCTAATATTATGAGAATTATAGAACCCTCTTGTGTGCTAGGTTTGGTGATGGTGTGGGAGGTCTTTCTCTTGAAGAATATAGCAAAGGATTGGATGGGTTTTCTTCCCTTGTTGAGAAGGGTTTCTCAGGATACTTCTTGTGTTCTTGTGCATGGTTATTCTTCTTGTGATCTTGGTTCACTGGAATAGTTATGGTTCAAGTAAAAGTTAAACAGAAAATTTAAAGAGAATGCATGAGCCATAGCTCATTGAAAATTCAACAGAGAGGGGGGGGGG
>SNQJ01S0010374.1:0-34278 GCA_010110895.2 Picea sitchensis | reverse complement strand
ACGCAAAGAGAGAAAGGGTTAAAGAGGGAAAGGGAAAGAGGCATAGAGTGTTATAGGGGGGAGAGAGAGAGAGGAAGAGAGTGAGTGAGTGAGTGAGAGTGAGGAGAGAGAGGGGGAGAGAGAAATAGGGGTATAGAGTGAGGGGGGGGAGAGAGAGAGAGAGAAACATGAGAATAGGGAGTGGTGGGAGTGATTTAAATTGGATCTGACAAGAACAATTGGCTATCGACGCATGACTCAAAGATGAATAACACATGCATTTTTAAGGTTGTGGGCGATGAAGGATATTTACTTGTTGACGTGAAGGGCCCCATGTCATCATGATTGGTTTCCAATTTTGTATATAATGTATGTAAATTCAAGCAGTATATGGTTGTATGAAAAGGAATAAAGAGACGATCATAATACCTTTCCCATGGGATAAAAGACAACTAAATAAAGAAATGGAGGAGAGACAAACTAGAGAGAAGTTGAAGTGTTGGGGATGCTCAACCTTCCAGTTATCCTCCGAGTTGACTCAACATTCTATATAATGTATCCCCACAATGAGAAAGGGGTTATTTGGATGTGAATGGTGTAGAGAGGTTGCCAAAATGTTACTGAGGAGCATAGACATGTACCAAAGAGCCTATAACTTTCCCAATGATAAATAAATAAGAGCCTAGCTGAAGCCAAAAGAATGTTGGTTTTCCGTTTTGGTTTCCAAGGTAAAAATATGAGTCTATGTGTGATGATCGTCATGGTTTATGTTTGCTTAGGAATGGTTAATGTCTGCACTATAATTTAATGGTTGTTTGTGTATATTCTAGAGATGAGAAACTCTTGCATGGGCTTGTTTTATATTAATTTGGTTCTCCGTGGGTTAATACATTAGACTAACAACTCTTTAATTGTAGTCGTGCAATGAATCTAGAGGTTGGAAATCGATGCCCTTCCTTTCAGAGTCGTTTCTTTTCATTCGGGGGTTTCTAATTTTGTTTTCAGTCGTTGAGCTCATAATCCACCTCGTTGGGTGTTTTCCTTTGGCCATAAATCATAGACATCATATATCTAAGTCTGGGTTTATCTCGGCGTTCATTAGCTGCCCATGAACCATATCCACATTTTTGCAAACTTTTATGCTACCAAATTCGCCTAAAACATTTTCCTCCATTGTCGTATGCAAAATCGACTTCTGAAACGTTCTTGATTGTCGACGAACATTAAAATCGACTCCCCTACGTTTTTATGCACCGTGGGTTACCCAAATTTATTCCAAAATGTTTTATGACATTACCGGTGAGTAAATTCACCCTTATATATTCCTTCTAGTTGTTGATCACTAAAAATTCGACTTGGTTTCCCTTTTGGTCAAATTTCCTTACCCATTCGACATGTAGCCATCTCTTGGTCGACTCGACTTAGAAGAAATCTAACTTGAATTAATTTCGACCTTAGATAACTTTGACTCGACCTAACTTGCTTCGACTCGACCTATCTTGATTCGACTTGACTTGACTTGCTTTGACTCGACTTGTCTTGCTTCGACCTGACCCAACTTGTTTTGACTCGACCCAACTCGCTTCGTCTTGCACTTCCCGACTCGACTTAACTCATTCTTTCTCAGACTAGACTTGGAATTGAATTGGTCAAGAATTGTTCTGACATCTAAACAACCATAGTTATAATTATTTCAACAGAGAATTATGTGTTGGTGAGATAGAAAGGATATAATCCTCCCATTTATGAATTATGGAGAGAGGGGTATATATGGGGGAGAGAGAGAGGAGAGGGAGAGAAGGGTAGAAAGGGAGAGAGAGAGAGGGAGGGAGAGAGAGGGGTGGATAGAGAGAGGGAGGGAGAGAGAGGGGTGGATATAAGGGGGAGAGAGGGAGAGAGAGAGAGGAGGGGAGAGAGGAGAAGTAGGGGTGGGCAGAGAGGAGGAGAAGGATAGAAGGGGAGGGAGGGAGAGAGAGAGAGGAGAAAGAGCAGATAGGCTGAGAGTGAGATGGAGAGAGAGGGTGGTATGCAGAGAGAGGAAACTAGATGCATAGAAGGAGAGAGAGAGGGGAGAGTGGGGCAGATATGGAGAGAGGAAGCTGGATAGAGTGAGAGCGCTAGATTGGGGGATATAAGGAGAGAGAAATAGGCAGAGAGAGAGAGACAAAGAACCAGGAGAGAGAGGGGAGAGGAGCCGAGGGCGAGGAGAGAGAGAGAGAAACATGAGAGACGTGAGGGAGAGAAGGAGAGAGTGAAAGAGGAGGATTGAGAGAGAGAGTTATCTGAGAGAGAAGGGAAGGTAGAGGGAGAGAGATAGTGGGATGGACGACAGAGGAGAGAGAGGGGGGAGAGTGGGCAGAGAGGGAGAGGAAAGAGGAGAGACCACTAGAGGGAGAGAGGGGGGTATAGAGGGAGGGAAGGGAAGGGAAGAGAGAGAGAGAGAGAGAGAGAGAGAGAGAGAGAGAGAGAGAGAACATGAAGAGAGAGATGTAGATACGGAGGGAGAGAGAGGGGAAGAGAGGGGAGAGACAAAGGAAAGAGGGCAAAGGAGAGAGAGAGATATAGTTTAGTTCAAGGGAGAGAGTGAAAGAGGTAAGGGGTGAGAGGGGGAGAGAGGGGTAGATGCAAGAAAGAGAGAGAGAGAGAGGGGGCAGATGCGAGAGAGAGAGAGAGGGGGTAGATGCAAACAGAGAGAGAGAGAGAGAGAGAGAGAGAGAGAGAGAGAGATACAAGAGAGACAGATGGAGGAGAGAGAGGGGGAAGAGTAGGGGAGAGACAAAGGAAAGAGGGGTGCATGAGTGAGAGAGAGAGAGAGAGAGATAGTTTAGGTCGAGGGAGAGAGTGAAAGAGAGGTAAGGGGGTAGAGAGGGGGGGAGAGAGAGAGAGGGAGAGAGGGGTAGATGCAAGAAAGAGAGAGAGAGAGAGAGGGGGTAGATGCAGTAGAGAGAGAGAGAGCAGGGGGGATATTTTCTCATGTGTAAATATACTGAGATTAGATAGCCAAATCCCTTCAAAGTAATAGTTAAATTTTGAGGGACACATCTCACATGAGAGATTTTTTCAAAGAACATACACACAAATGTCGCATGTTTCTCTGAATATATCAACTAACCTCACCACCACAGGTTATATAATGGATAAAATTTACAGATATTCTTGTTAAATTGATGGCGCTCTCAACTTTATTTGTGGTTATATGTATAGTCTATATATTCTAATATTTCTCACGAATATTAGCATGCAAAGTTAGAGAGAGATAGGGAAGAGAGGGAAAGAGGGAAGGCATGAGAGAGAGACGGAGGAAGAGAGTGAGTGGGGGGGGGGAGAAAGAGAGAAAAAAAAACACATGGAAACATAGGCATAAGAGTGCTCACACATTCTTGGAACACGTGGACATTCCTAGAGCGCATGCTCGTTCTTAGGAGTGCGTGTGTGTTCCTTCCATTTCGATTTTTTTGGGGGCAAGAATGGCAACTATAAAATACATGTTTTCTTACTTGGATGCCTCAAATTTAGGTTCGGGATGAAAACCCTAGTGGTTTGGTCTACAAATACATTAAAACCTCCATTTTTATGAATATTTCTCAATATATCTAATTTTGACATTATTTTTCTATAGGCTACACAAATCCATTATCGATGAAACTATAGACACAAATAGAGTCGGCTATGTAAATTCCAAATATATAATTTAAAAATATATATTGTTTACTATTTTTAATCTATTGTTGTCTTGACATATATCAGAATCCTAAAATACATACCTCTTTTATTTATACTATAACTTTTTATCAACTTAACCATTTTTAAAATGAGTTATACACTGCACTAGAAGAGATTGAGACCTACAATCTAAAACAAAAATAAAAGTTTCTTGATAATGTTAAGAGCCTCATAGCCTGCACTAACGAAAGACATTGTAATTTCAAGGATATATTGACTTTCATAATTAAAAATAATAATAATATATATAATGAATTTTGAAAAAATACCCCGTGCTAGAACAATGGGTTCTCTACAATTATACAATTTTTCTTAAGGAAATTTTATCATTAAGGTACTCAACACCTACATTAATGAAGACATATACATTATATTTTGCTTGAAAAGTAACATACCACTATTAGAAAAACTCAAATTTCACATAGTTATTCACAATTTCTATAAACAAAAATCATTTATTCAGGAAACTAATTCAATTTCCTATATTTAATCTTTTTACACCATATTCACATTCATCATAAAAGTACCTTGAATAATCCCTCCAAGTTAACAGATTATTGTTTTTCCATGTTTGCATTATCACTAACGTGTCATGAGAGACCATCATTAGCTTGCACCCACCCACAAGTGCTACATTTTGTGATAACATGGCCCACCCTCTATCTTCCCTTTTTCATATAGCATCACCATATTGATGAGGTACCCTTGCTAATTCACAATAATTTTTGTATTTTGTATGACATCAACCTTCAAATGTTGTTCCAACCAATGCAATACAACTCGATCACTGCCCATAAGTGCATTTCAAAAAGATTGAACTATATAAAGTTGCAAATACTGCACATCGAACTCTGTTGCTATCAAACAACAAATAACACTAAAAAGACTATCCCCACAATTATATGTACTTGTTGTTTCTTTATTTAATCTTGAGAATGCATATCATAAATAATACAATTCCAATGGTATTCAAGATCTTTTCACCTTAGTGACAAGTAGATATTAAATTACCCTAAATAACATATAAGAAATTCATTGTAAAGTAATAATTCATAGTGCCCAGGGACAATATTTATGTCATGAAACAAGATTCAACATGGATATGTATTTTCATTTGCATTGAACAACGCATATCTTGTTTTCCTTGTCAGTGACCAAACTCCAATTGGTATATTTAACCGCTTGGCGAGCCATCATGTGCAAAACATACCTCCCCATAGTCCTCTATATGGCTCATCTAGCTTCATAGACACAGTCAAATGCATCTTGTGAAGATACATGTCGACGTCATGGATCCCATGTCATTGATACAAAAAAAACATATCCTAATTTATATTAATATGACTACAATGCCTCTTCATTGCCATGGTTTAAGCAAACTAAGAAATGATCTATCAATCCATTTTGCAATTCAACGGAGGACTATCGAAAATGCAATAGGACTTGAAATGCATCAATTAAATAGTTCCCTAGCATATATGAAAATTATTGTAATCTAAAAATATTGTTGTTATTCCATACTTGGTCAATGCTACTATGTACAATACATTACTCCTTCATTTGATAGCTTTCAACAACTATTTTTTCTGCCATTTTCTAATCAATGTTCCTCAAACAATTCTCGAGCTATGCCTATAACAACAGGAAATTACAAAAAAGAAGAATACAATTTCAAAAGTTCTCACCCTCTTTTTGTTTTCTCTAGCTTTGATTTTTCTTGTTTACTATATAGCCTATTCCCCAACGAGCGAGTGCACAAAGAGTGTGGACGAAAAATTGGCAAGGGGATCAACAGGAGCGCACATTCGCATGAATGTGTACGCATTCTGAGGATCACGCATGTCTTCCTAATCATGTAGGCTTGGCAAGGCTCGAACCTCTAGTCAGCATGACATGTAGGTTTGTCGACAGGAATGTTCATGCGTTCTTAAGAACGCGTGCACGTTTCTGTTGTGCCTGTTTTTTAAGTGACGACAGGCACGTTTTGTGCTCATTAAGAACGCGTGCACGTTCTTGATGTGCCTGATTTTTAAGGGACCATGGGTGCGTTTTGTGCTCATTTTCACACCACGCTCGTGATTTTCCCAATTGGAGCAAGCAAACGAGACTAATAGAGGAGGAGCAAAACCCGATATCTTGCCACCGTGTCCATTGCAAGAAACATATGGTTGGTTTTTTGTCATTTCCTATTGGCTTTGCAAAAAATACAAAACAATTTGTCATGGGTTATGTATGTAAATCCCAATGATATTGAACACTTATTAGCTAGGTTCACTACACATAATTAATACTTGAATATAAATCTCTCAACAATTCACTAATCTTGTATAGAATTTTTTCAAGTTCATTATAAAGATAACACATAGTTTTTCTTTGTTTTACACAAAATTATGTAAATGATTTTGTTGGGATAAAATGAAATTGTTGTTTGTAATACCCTTGTCATAAGTCCACTTATTAAATTGTCTTTTTAAAATAAAATATATATTATAAAATGGAGCTCAAAGACAATGTAAACTGCCAACCAACAAACCAAGGTGAGGAAAACCCTAACCCACCACAACCACCCAAATTAATGAGGGGTTGGAAACATTAAGAACACTTCTAAATCAATTAAGGGGCATGAGAAAACCAAGCAGAGAGTCCTTGGCCACTTCTTTGGACGTCATTATGTGGTCCATTGCAAGTTCCCAAGGGAAATTGACTTCTATTTCTGAATATAGCAAGAATGTTTGACTATTACAACACTGGATTGGATAGAAATCAAGTTGAATACTTGAGTATATCAAAACAACAAATGATGTCTATTTTTATTGATCCTCGATCTCAAGAACAACCACCCGTGACCAAGAAACAAATTTGCATCTACCGGTGCATCCACCCACAAATTAGTCAAAACTGGGTGGATAGGTGGTACATGGTATTTGATAAGCCTCCCTGCAATAACATGGAGGTTGCTTTATATTTTTTGTGAAAATTGTGGGCTGAATTTATTTTGGGTCATCATGTCAACTACTTCGAAATCGATGATTTCCAGGGGGTGGTTTGAGGGTCTGCACAAGACCGAGAGCATGCTAGGCGCGATCCCATGTTAGGTCCTCGTCCCCCCAGGCGAAGGCTTCCCCCCCCGGCCCAACATCCTCTTGTTGTAGAGAGCTTGCAACAGGTACAATTAGCTATATCATCATTGAATCAGAGCCTAGTGCAACATGGTAGCTTTGTTGCACTATCTCGACAAGAGGTTCCTATCGGTGACATTGATAGAGGGGTCGAAGCTTCACCCCATACAACAAAGTGGAGTGAGGAGAGGGCACATGGACATAGCAGTCGTCCATGTGAACCTCACAAATGCTCGAGTTGCGGGCATACCTACTGTGGGCCTAAAAAGGCCAGTCAACATCATAGCTTCATGGAGGAGGTTAGTATCTTAACCATCTCTATGTTCTTCGTCATTATATATTTATATGGTATTATGTGTATTTATATTGTTATGTTGTTTTGCAGTTGTTATGTCCATGTAACAGACCCTCTACACCCATGGATGCATCAATGCATGTCTCCACCACTGATTTAGCAGTAGAGACATCCTGCTTATTTGGCATACCTCATACACAGACATGTGTCACATTTTATAAATTCACCATGTTCATTTATTTATGTTATCACATCCTCTAATTTTTAATGTTCTTGTGTTTCTACAAGTTGTGGGACTAAACAATGCCGAGGAATGTCCATCTGGGATGGACAAGTCACTTGAATCACATGTATCATGTGTAGAGTTAAATATCTTTTAAATATCAATTTTGTTGTATTTGTGTTGTTGAATTTTACTATTTGGTACTAATAGATCAATATTATTAATATGTATGCAGGCTGCTAACATATTTGCTAGTTATAGTACTAGTCCACTCCCTAGGCACATGGCCTCTTCTCATGGGTACTCTAGGCCAAGGGAGTTGCAATCACTTGTACAGCCTGTGGGGGTCCATTGTCACCCACCCCCAACATATTTCTTATTTGGTCCATCCTTAGTGGATGCACCCATAGGCCACCCATCAACACCACCTCTTCCATCACATCCATCCACAGTGCATGCACCCGTATGCCACCCACCCCCACCACCATTTCCATTGGCCCCATCCACCAAGGCTACCACAATAGAGGTTTCCTCACAGTAGGTTATATAGCCGAGTGCTCCACCTGCCAGCGACTCTCCACCAAGGCCCAATATATTCATGGTGCAATAATGTGTTGATGATAATTTTTTATGTATCATGAATTTGATTTTATGCGTATTTGTTTAATTTTGATGATTTGATTCTTGTAACTGACGTAGGGTGGCATCTTTGAATGATTAGGGTCGTGGAGTAGGGTAACAACCTCATGATTTTCATTCCCTTATGCACTAGAGTTGTCTTATGTTAAATTACAAAGTATCATTTTGTAAGTCTTTTAATTCATTGTGGAAAAAAACTTATAAAAATATTTTTTCTTTGTGCAGTCTCTAGAGCGACAAAAAACACCCAAGCTCGAATCCACTTGAGGTGCTTCTTCAAGCAAGAGAAGAAAGATAGATTTCCAGGATGCTCCTAAGGTAGGCGAGAGTGGAAATGGTCAATGATTGACCAATTACTGTCATTTTGTATCTAGGCCACCATATGATTGTTTTTTATGTTAGGGAACTTGTTGTCGTTTTGTATATTGAGCATGAGGTGCCATTTTGTAAAAAATCTACAATTTAGACAATGTTGAATATATATATATATGATGATGATGATGATGATGATGATGATGATTAACGTCCACTAAGACCTAATTGGTCTATTGAACCTTAAGAGGGTAAGTGATTACTCATGGCACATTTTTTTATGAATCTCATTGTTTTTACAATTTAAGTTGATGAATGTATGAATTTCAAAGTGTATGAATTTTATGTGTATGAATGTATGATTTTTTTCTAAAACGATTATAAATACTTGTGTTACACATTAATGAATCTCTTATGGTGGAAAATATTGATAAGTGCTAAATCCATAAGCAATTAATGATTCTCATTACCTAAATTTGACAAAAGGCTAAAGTCCCATCATAGTTAAGACTTCAGGACCAATAATAACAATCATGTAGGCTAACATAATCACAATATAAATAAGAGAGTTGAAACCTCACATTACTCTATCCAAAATGAAGCATGGTTCATTATAATTGTAATCACAACATGTTACAAGGGTTTCTTAATACAAAATCAACTCATAAAATATGAGTGCACAATAAAGCCTCACATCAAATGAAAATATACCTCTAATTCTCCATTAAGCTTGCCAAAATGTTCTATAATGTATCCTAAGAGGAGAGCTCCTAAATTCCCAAATTCTTCACCCTTTGCAATGGAGAGAGAGAATGCAAGGAATGGAAAGTAAAGGCATGGCATGGATTGGCAAGGCAAGGCAAGGCAATGCATGGCATGGAAAGGAAAGGCATGGCATGACAAGGAAAGGCAAGGCATGGCATGGCAAGACAAAGCATGGCATGGAAAGGCAAGGAAATGAAAGGCATGGCATGGTAAGGCAAGACATGGCTTGGAAAGGCAAGGCATGACATGGCATGGAAAGAAAAAGAAATGCATGGCATGGCAAGGCATGGCTTGGCAAGGCAAGCCAAGGCAAGGAAAGGCATGGAATGGCATGGCAAGGCATGGCTTGGAAAGGAAAGACAAGGCAAGGAATGCCAAGGAATGGAATGGCATAGCATGACAAGGCAAGGCAAGGAAAGGCATGGCATGGAAAGGCAAGGCATGGAATGTAAAGGCGTGGCATGGAAAGGCATGAAATTGCATGGAAATACATGGCAAGTGAAGGCAAGGAAAAGCAAGGAAAGGAATGGCAAGGTAAGGCGAGGTAAGGCATGGCATGGCATGGCAAGGCAAGGAATGGCATGGCATGGAAAGTCAAGTCATGTATTGGCAAGGCAATGAATGGAAAGGAAAGGCAAGGCAAGGAATGGCATGGCATGGCAAGGAAAGACAATGCAAAGCATGGCATGGCAAGGAAAGCCATAGCATGGAAAGGCAAGGCATGACATGATAAGGCATGGCATGACATGGCATGGAAAGTGAAGGCAAGACAGGGCATGGCATGGAAAGGCAAGGCATGGCATTGCAAGGCAAGGCAATGCAAGACATGGCCTGACATGGCATGGCTTGACAAGGCAAGGCATGGCAAGGAATGGAAAGGCAAGGCATGGCATGGCATGGCATGGCAAGGCATGGGAAGGCAAGGCAAGGCATGGAAATACAAGAATACCATAACAACCATGAAATGAAGCCAAAAGTTCAATAATTCATAAATCTGAAATATTTGTTCAATTATTCCTTTTACATACCTATGGTCATTCAAGTAGACCATCATGATCACTTCTAATATTGATGGTCTCCATTAACTTCTCGTGCTTAGAGTAAGGCAAGAAGTATCGTACTTTTGATGAGTTCTTACTTAGCATTGCTTGTAGTTGGAGGTTTGTACCAACAACCAAGTTTGTAAAGTGGTATACGACTTCACCTAGTTTATAATATTGAAACACATAATCACCTTTCTTGTGTGTTATTCTATCCTGTCACCTGTGTCAGATATTCTCATTTAATAACCATCGACCCAATAAAAAATCCATTGCCTTCAGAGTATGTTACTGATCACATGAGAGTCTTCTTTCCCTCTAAGCAACATGCTAGCCAATAATCAGTGCTCCATTCATTACCTCTTGGGGAAACCACTGTGTATATGTGCCCTACAAAAAATGGAGTGCCAACATCCGAGTCCACTAAACGACCAAAGCGTATAACATTGATGCTAGTTATTCAAAATTTAATAGAAGGTTTCAACGAACCTGGCAGTATGAGATCTAAGACATGATCATAATCTGTTGAAATACTTGATTGCTCCTCCTCCAACTAGGATAATTCCATAGTTATACGTTGACCAATGGGGAGTGATACATGATCCCATCTATCAACCTAGTATGTCGATTCACAATCATCCAATTCACTACCACTACATGGACCACAAAATCAAGAGAGTTTTCTTGTCCATATTTCAACTATTGCATTGTCTGATGTTTGAACTGAATGGAATCCACGAGTGCCCTTAATTGTTTTTTATTCATACCACTACGATCGATCTACATAAACCACCTCCCAAAAATATCTACGTACATTCCCTTTCCTATGTGATTGGTCTTCACGGATTCCTTCTCCCTCTCCCTTTACTGAAGAACACCATTCAACAATGGATTTCACATCTCGAATGATGGAAGTAGTTGTGAACTTCATTTCTTTCCTGTGTAACGCTCTTTTTATGCATGCGCCTACTCCATCATGCTCCCCTTTCCTGTGCCCAGACTCGAAATAGTTTCAAATGTGTGGTACCTTGAGTTTTTTGTGCAACATACACAACCATTGAAAGACACTAGCATTTTGAACTAGCCTGTGCAACCATCTGACCAAATCCAATGTTGATCCATCTGTATGTTCTTCTCCTTAAGGTGATTTTAAAACAATTGAAAGCAATGTTGTACGTAGGCTAAGTCATGGCACCAATCATCACATATGTAGAAGTGATACTCCTTCAATATAACTATGTTTTCTTCATTACTATCTTACCCATGCTTGTATGTGATATGGACCATTATGTTGACCTACTCTGAGTGATAATATTGACTTTGAATCTCATTTTCCGGTTGAAGGGTGTAGTTCTCAACAAAATCAACCACTAATAACACAGTACCAATGGGAAATGTATCTCTGCATATTCTAAACTGCTCATCCTTCCATCGAGCCACATGCACATGCTGAACATATTGTCGTGTCTTTTTGACGAAGTCATTCATGAAGTCACATACTCGTACCTGGGAAGTCACCAATTGTATCTTTTTTCTTTCCTTCCCTCCATCAATATATATGTGACATATTTAAATCTTTGCAAGGAAACCTCCTTCCTCCCCAATTCATACTCATCGCTTACATGGATGCACTTGCTCAATAATGCCATTCCACCCCATCTAGGGCATGTCCCATCTAAGCAATCTTTTTGATAAAATGTACAACCCTCTATCCTTGTACACAAGATGTTGTGGATAAAGTCTCTAGATGATGACAACGACAATATAACTGATCATTCCTGCAAAAGGGTGTTATGCAAACACGATATGTGTGTGTGCGTGTGTGATAATAATAACCATACTCAATGTGATATCTACAACAACATGTGTTACAAATTGTGTTTATTCGAACATACCAAGGCTTGCATTTATGGAAAGATCTTTGGCCCAAGTTAAGTGCACTATATATTGTCTTGAATCTCTCATACAATTATTTCTGTGTAATGTCAAGAAATTGTTTAATATGGGGTTCACAGTCCCTACATGCCCTTCTTAATTTTAGTACATATTTTTGGTTGGAAGAAGGCATAGTGTTCTCATGCCGGAAATCTTGTACGAGTCCCTTAACAACTCCAATTAACTTCATGTCAGAATGAGGTAGTCTACCAATGAAGATCCACAAATGTTTTGGGCCACCTATGTCGAGGCTATATCGTCTATGAGAATTCTTTCTAAGGGTTTTGATATTGCATTTCATGAGATGAGGTTTTTTTTGTAGCAAACGATGTTTTCTTATGATATTGCTAACAATTGCTTATGACAAGACATGTCGGGCTGCATTGTGGTCTTTAGAACGAGATTTCTTACCAATTCTTTGAAAAATATCTACAAGGTTTCTAATAATATGATGACTTGTTTCTAAACTTTTGACTGTTTTAATGCTTCAAATTCTCCTAACAACAATCAAACTTCTAGATTTTAACAAAGCAAAAAATAATTGACATTTAGAGGCATCAGATTTTGGTTCAAAATATTATTTAATGATTTTATAAGAATGATAACAAATAGTACAGTTAGGTAGCTTACCTTCAAGTGATGTTAGACCACTTTCATCCAACTGAATGTGTTTAGGAGTTCTTTGCCGCATACTACTCAATCCAAGTAGGGATGATGAACCCTTATTCTAGCACTATTGACCTCCCTACTGTGGAGTTAACAATGTTGCAGTTCTTTCCCCTTCAATCACTAGCAGAAAAAATATGAGAGGAGAGTGGACATGGGATTGAATAGTTTCTGGAACATCTGACTGTCCAACAAGAGGTTGCACCACATGAACTTCTTCACCACAATGTTGTGCACCGGTTGCCTCTCTAATTCCATCCATTGTATAATCAACTCCAAGAAAATTCTATATCATCTCGTCATCTACAACAAGTTGTATTGATGAGATACTGCATGGATTGGTCTCTACTGAACTCTTGTGCTTTTCTTGTGGTGATGAAGGAGAAACAACAACGACATTTGTTCCACTAGAAATTGGATCGCCCTCTTCTGAAAGCCTAGGCTTTGACATACACAACTTTGCCTTTTCTCTTTCTTCTTCTACCTTTTCGATGAGTTTCTTTTTCATCGAGGACTTTCTTTCTCAAATCCGTCAGTTCCCCGTGTTTAAAGAGAAAAATTGGTTTCTAAACACCCCACCACAAATTTGTCTTAGTATTACACTAGAAGGAACAACTAGCAATTCCAATTCTAAGTGGACATATTTGTCTTCGTATTACAAAAGAGGACACAACTAATAATTCCAATTCCAATTGGACAAATTTGTCTTGGTATTAAATAAGCATACACAACTAACAATTCCAATTCCAATTGGATAAATTTGTCTTGGTATTACACAACTAACAATTCCAATTGGACAAATTTGTCTTGGTATTACACAAGAAGACACAATTAACAATTCCAATTGGACAAATTTGTCTTGGTATTACACAATATGACATAACTAACAATTCCAATTGGACAAATTTGTATTTCAATTCCAAGAAGACACAACCAACAATTCCAATTCCACTCGGACAAATTTGTATTCCAATTCTTCCCACAATTTTCTTGCAATAGCACAAAATTGTCTATGAATTAAATAACAAGACTTAAAAAAAAAAACTTGTATGTTCTTTCTATTTTTATGTGCATATGTCGAGCATGTAGATGTCAGGCTTGAGATAGATGAGGTATATGAGTGTGCTTGGAACATAAAAATGCCCAGTATGAATGCGCGCACGTTCTTAAAACACGTGCACACTAAAGCACGTGCGCGTTCCTAAAACGTGTGCGCACTAAAGCGTGTGCACATTCTAGGAGCACACACATGTTCCTACTGGGCATGTATGAGCAACAATCACAATGCTTTCAAGTCACAAGAGCATGTGTGTGCTCTTAATGCAATGTATATAACATTTATTATAGACCAAACATCGATATGAATAAATATGTATAGGGGTTTGGGGACAACTAGGAGCTAAGGGCTTAGGAATCAAAGTGTTTTGAAGCATTGAGCAATGGTTAGAGCACAAAGATATGGGTGATGTGGGTGCAAGGGTTGTGGGGCCTTTAACAAGAGGTATATTCATATTGCACTTAGGGATTGAGTGTGGAGGGGGTTAAGGGTCGAGTATAAGTTATGCCTAGGCTTAGATGGAGCTAGGGGGGTCTAGGTCATGGTCTAGGTCAAGTTGTAGGTCATGGTCTAGGTCATGGTCATGGTATAGGTCTAGGTCATGGTCTAAGTCTAGCTCTATCTCTATGTCACGGTCTAGGTCAGGGTCTAGCTCTAGCTCTAGGTCTAGGTCTATGTCATGGTCTACGTCATGGTCATCGTATAGGTCTAGGTATTTCCAGGTCTATGTATTGGTATGTCTATGTCTAGGTCAAGGCAATTTCTTTCCTTGTGATGTAGAGAGGGGGGTGGAGAGAGAGGAAGAAAGAGAGTGTAAGAAGGTGAGAGGGGAAGACAAAGAGAGTGTGTGAGAGTGAGGGACAGGGAGATAAGAAGGTGAGAGGGGAAGACAAAAAAGAGAGGCAGAGTGAGATGGAGAGAGGGGGAGAGAGAGAGAGAGAGAGAAAAATAAAACAGATCAAGGCTAAGGCGGGGAGAATGGGGGAGAGAGAGGGAGGAGGATACAAGGAGCGAGAGAGCGAGGGTTAGGTGCAAGAGGTAAAGAGAGAAGGGGGTAGAGATGGATTGTTTGAGAGTGTGAGAGGGTGGCATAGGAATACCAAGAGGGGGGGTAGAGAGAGAGGTGGGAGAGAGATGGTAGATGTAGGAGAGATAGTGGGAGGGAGGTGGAGAGAGGAAGGGAGGAGGGGGGTAGAGAGAGTGTGTGTGAGAGTACATATAGATAAGTGTTTCTTCATACATAATCTAGGGCATGTCGAACACCGATTTTGAAAAAAGGATAAATATTCCATTTAAAGAATATCAAATCCACTAAAATATCATGCTTATATTAAAATAAAAAAGCAAAATCAATTTACGATAATCATCATTAAACCATGTGAAATCAATATTAAACCGGAGGTGAACAGTCATATCCATAAAATATCATTATTAAACAAGAGGTATATGGATACTGCACTTAGGACTTGGGTGTGGAGGGGGTTAAGGGTAGAGTATAGGTTATGCCTAGGCTTAGGTGGAGCTAGGGTGGTCTAGTTCATGGCCTAGGTCATGGTCATGTTCATATAAGTACTCGTATAAGTACTCCATTGGAAGAAGAAGACAAATTTAACACTCACCTTACATGCGAGGCTACATTTCTTTGTTGAACATATCCTTTATTTGTTGTGACCCCTACCTCACCTTTAGAAGACATTTGGATTTCTTCGATGTCTACAAATGGAATAACGCATTAAAATCACGTGCACGTTTTAGGAATGTGCACTTGTTCCTACTGGGCAAGGATGAACAACCAACCTAAGGGCTTAAGATTGAAAGTGTTTTAAAGCATGGAGCAATGGTTAGAGCACCAAAATGTGGGTGCAAGGGTTGTGGGGGCTTTAACAAGAGATATATGCATAATTCACTTAGGAAGGGGGTTAAGGGTTGAGTATAGATTATGCCTAGGCTTAGATGGAGCTAGGGGGGTCTAGGTCATGGTCTTGGTCAAGCTCTATGTCATGGTCATGTACATGCTCATGGTATAGGTCTAGGTCATGGTCTATCTCTAGCTCTAGGTCTATGTCGTGGTATAGGTCATGGTCTAGGTCTAACTCTAGGTCTATGTCATGGACTACGTCATGGTCATCGTATAGGTCTAGGTCATGGTTTATGCTCTAGGTCTATGTCTAGGTCTTTCCATGCCTTTCCATGTCTAGGTCTTTCTATGTCTAGGTCTTGACATGTCCAGTTCAAGGCCATTTCTTTCCTTACGATGTACCAAACTTGTTATAGTGTGTGAGAATCTGAGATGGAGAGAGAGAAATACATAGAGGGGGGGTAGAGAGAGAAGGTATGAGAGTGTGAGAGTTATAGAGGGAGAGAGAGAAATACATAGAGGGTGGTTAGAGAGAGAGTGTCTGAGAGTGTGGAGTCAAAGAGAGAACGTGTGAGTGTGAGAGGGGGAGAGAAAGAAAGAGAATGTGTGAGTGTGGGAGGGAAGGAGAGCAATAAAGAGAGGGGGAGAGAAAGAAAGAGAATGTGTGAGTGTGGGAGGGAAGGAGAGCAATAAAGAGAGGGGGGATGAACAAGGAGTGTTTGAGTGTGTAAGAGGTGTTAGATTTTCAATGAGCTATGGATCATGTATCCTCCTTTTAATTTTCTGTTTAACTACAACTTGAACCATAACTACTGCAACAAACCAAGATCACAAGAAGAATAACCATGCACAAGAACATAAGAAGTATCCTGGGAAACCCTTCTCAACAAGGGAAGAAAACCCAACCAATCCTTTGCTATATTTCTCAAGAGAAAGACCTCCCACTCCATCACCAAACCTAGCACACAAGAGGGTGCTGCAATTCTCATAATTTCATACCACAACTTCTGAAATCATGAGATGACACAATAACAAGTGTGTTTCCTCAATGGGGATTCACCTTTATTTATATAAGACTTGTCACATCAAATGATGTGTCTTTTGGCACAATAGGGCCGACCTCGATAACTCAAAATATAATTAATAATTACCATATTAATTATCTTTTACATTAAGATGTGGCCGACATGTACCCTTTACATTACAATTAGGGTTACAGGTAGGTCTGACTCTTGAACAATATAGCAAGGGATCTCATACACCCACTAGTGCTCAGCCACTAGGGGGACATCCATAGGGATGTCCATATCTTTGTCTCACTGCATTACATAGAAGAACCACTTCTCACTAGTGATCAATCACTAGGATCACGTTCACATGTGCTCGTCCACATGCACGTCCACTCAACAGATCTTCTTTCCCACTGCATTACACATGAGAATCATCTGGATTTTCTCATCAATTCTCTGCTCAAAGGAGGCTAATACATCATATTCATCTCTGTCTCATGATGATGCACCCACCACTTTGGGATTTCACACGTTCACCTTGTGTTCAGCCACAGGCACGTCCAACTCTACATATCTCCTTTCTCACTGCGTTACACTGGAGAATCATCTGGAGTTCTTATCAACTCTCTATAAGGAGGAGGCCATCTCTAGTTCCAGCTCTGTGTCGGATAGGAACCACACACCCCTCCGAGGGGATCTCTCTCAAGTTTGTGTCCTAGAGAATTTCTCATGTAGTTGCAATCATCAACACTCCCTCTCAGTTAGGGAGGAATTCTTCATCATGCCAAGTCTCCCACGGATGTACTTTGAAATTTTTCTTGGCTATATTTATCAACACTCCCTCTCAACCAGGGAGGTATCCTTCACCAAGTTGATTTGGCGAATATGTCTGCAATCTACTCATGTGTAGGAAGGTACTGTATGTGTACTTTATTTTCCTCTGCATCATAGCTATGATATAATGATATTGTATCTCAACGTGTTTCGATCTATCATGAAACACTGGGTTCCCAAAGAGATTTACACATAGCTCTAGTCATCATCATAGGATCCATCTCATGATCAAGTAAATATGTCAGAAGCTTTGAAGCCATATTGCTTCGCACACTCGATGCTACATACTCTTCTTTTGTGGTACTCAAGGCCACAAAGTTTTGTTTCCTTTTGCATCAAAAAACCATGGAAAACTTCACGGTAGGAAAAGAACCGGATGTGCTCTTCCGGTCCACTGTACTCTCTGCTCAATCTGTATAGGTATATCCCTGTAAACTCAAGTCTACACAGGTCATATCTAACTTTTCCTCGTAGATATCTCAATACATGTTTCGTTGTTGTCCAGTGAGTCTGTCTCGATTGACTCGTGGAATGACTAAGTACATTCACTGCATAACATGAATCAAGTCTGGTTTTAACTAGATGCATCAACGATCCAATCTCGTCTGAATCATCCTTATTCATTTTCTTTAAATCCATCACTATGGATTTGCATTATGTCATACTGAACTTCTTTAATATTCCCACTGTATATTTTCCTTGACTTAGGAAAATCTCATCGGTCCTTTGTCATACTTCTACACAGTAGTGCATCATACTCATATCCTTCATCTCGAAATCAGAAGTCAAAGCTTACTTGTATCCAAAAAAAGGCTTTCTAAATACGTTATCAAAATCAGGCTCTTGTCACCATCACTGTAATAATATAGGTTTGGCTCAACAATACTCTTGCTGAAACCCAAACTCATCAAGAATCCATCTATCTGATGTAGTTTCCAACTCATGGATGGTAGTACAGATGGAAGTGTATCGGATTACTGGATCAATATGTCTCATCATAGTTCACTCCCTCTACTTGTGAGAATCCTATGACTACAAGTCTTGTTTTATATTTCTCGATACTTCCATCAACTGCATATCTTTATGCCTCTTGCATAGTTTGTCAAGTCTAGACAGGCCTTTTAGAGCTTACTGCAAAGTCCCTGGGAATACCAACTGGAACAATTGGATCTACTGTATTAATGGCTATCTCCCTCTGGACTGTTGAAGAGGAAGAAGGCACTGTCTCTCTTTCTCAATTTGTTTGACTTCTTCTGAATCAAGTGACTCCCTTTGAAGTCTGAAGGATAAACATCTTTCTTCGTTTTTAACCTTCCTGGAACAGGAAAACAAACGAAAGGAAACAAGACAAGAATATCTCCTAGTGGAGATTCATGAATACATCTCTAGAATTTGAATATTTTGAGGACTGTGGTCACAACTACAACACCTGCTTGTAATGTAGCAACCTTAGAAATGTAGGTTATTAGTCATGCTAAAAAAAATCAAACCTGGAGTCTTCACTTCCAGTGTGTTGTTCTTCTGAATGCACTGAGACTTCTCTGGGTCCATGATTTGCACCAGGGGTTCCTTCCTTCTGCAAATACCCTTATGACAATGATGCAAATAATATATATACAAGTGCATAGATGAGAGTGTATACCGATGGAGGTTTTGTTTGTTTGTATCGTAGGAACCTATACTCTCGTCCAGTAGCAACTTTCTGCATGCTCAAGACACACTTCAGACTTGGTCCTTTTATACCTTAGAGACTCCTTCTGATTTGGGCCTGGAACTTTGCTCAACATCATGGCTTCTATCAACAACAATGTTGTTGTAGTGTTATCTGTCAAGTATCTCATACATAGCCCTTGCTATTGGACAATGCATTTTAGGGTGCACAATTGTTGCATCCTTTTGTTACTAACAACACTGCCACATATTTTCTTGAAACCATACCAACAGATTCATTTCGTTATTCTCTTTTCCTTGGAGGAAAATACTCTTCATATTCTATTGACCAAATGTGTAAATGTTCAGTTTCTCCACGCTTTGTAAGTGCATCTTCTATATATCTCTTCTGTGAATATACTTGCACTTTATTTTGTATGAATACGACCAACAATAAATTGGGCATTGCCATCAGATGCAGTCATAGAGCTTGTAGTTGCAATCTTATTGCCACCATTGGCTAAAGAAATCGCCTTTACTAGATTTTCACCAACTTCAATTAGGCCCACACAATGTCATGAAAACTCTGCCATCTGACAATATGTGATAAATGATTCCTGGTCCTAAGAATCACTTTGTTTTCCAAATCTTTAGAACAACATCATAATGGCATGTGGAAAAATCATGGGCAACTTTTTAATAGCTTGCACCCTTGGACTGTTGACATAAGGAAACAATATTTATTGTAGGCATTACAACAATATTTATAATTTGACATAAATCATTGGATTTTATAAACTTTGGAAAGTATGTCTCTACTGAAATATAATAACCTTTCTCTGCCAAGTTCATCTTATTAGTGTTAAGAAGTTATTTTGTCCCTTTAAATCCTCCTGTCTCAACACACTGCTTCTTCCCACAGTCCTCGACCTATTACATGAAGCTTACACTTTTTTTTTTTGTATTCAACAGTCTGTCTGGAAAAGGAAAACAATACTCCTTTTAATACCCTCGGATTGAGGTAGAATTTGCACAGGACAACAACTTCATTATTGTCTTTTCCTGGATAGTCTCAGATTTTTGGACAACCTTATCATTTGCCTAGAAAACCTCATCATTTTCTTTGCCTTTATTGGAAAACCTTATCATTTGCTGCAACAACCTTGATTTTACTACAGAAGGGGTCCGGACAACCTCATCATTCTCTTTGCCTCATTGGACAACCTTATCATTTGCTGTGACAACCTTGATTTTACTACAGAAGGGGTCCGGACAACCTCATCATTCTCTTTGCCTCATTGGACAACCTTATCATTTGCTGTGACAACCTTGATTTTACTACAGAAGGGGTCCAAACCTTATTATTTAGGCATTTTTTGTTGGGGTACATCCGCGACAGTTGTGGAGGAGCCTCAAAACATGACGGGTTCTTTTTCAGTGGCTGCAGTTTAGGGTAGGCCAAGCTCCTTAGGCCTACGACTACCTTCTCCCTAGGTTCCAACCTCTTCTAATAGGTTCTGGTCCTTCTCTTGGGTTCTGACCTCTTTCTCCATACATTTCAGTTTGTTTCAAGGGTTAGATATACCACATAAAATTTCTAAGGAAAGGATCTGACCCTCTCTCATCTTCATCTTACCACAAAATTGGTAGACCTTACCTTCAATTTTTTTGTGCAATGGTCTTCTTCAAGCCTACTCTGATACCATGTTAGATTTTCAATGAGCTATGGCTCAAGTATCCTCCTTTTAATTTTTTGTTTAACTACAACTTGAACCATAACTACTGCAACAAACCAATATCACAAGAAGAATAACCATGCACAAGAACACAAGAAGTATCCTGGGAAACCCTTCTCAACAAGGGAAGAAAACCCATCCAATCCTTTGCTATATTTCTCAAGAGAAAGACCTCCCAATCCATCACCAAACCTAGCACACAAGAGGGTGCTGCAATTCTCATAATTTCAGACCACAACTTCTGAAATCATGAGATGACACAATAACAAGTGTGTTTCCTCAATGGGGATTCACCTTTATTTATATAAGACTTGTCACATCAAATGATGTGTCTTTTGGCACAATAGGGCGGACCTCAATAGCTCAAAATATAATTAATAATTACCATATTAATTATCTTTTACATTAAGGTGTGGCCGACCTGTACCCTTTACATTACAATTAGGGTTACATGCATGTCTAACTCTTGAACAATATAACAAGAGATCTCATACACCCACTAGTGCTCAACCACTAGGGGCACATCCATAGGGATGTCCATATCTCTGGCTCAATGCATTACACAGAAGAACCACTTCTCACTAGTTCTCAACCACTAGGATCACGTTCACCTGTGCTCGTCCACAGACACATCCACTCAACAGATCTTCTTTCCCACTGCATTACACAAGAGAGTCATTTGGAGTTTCTCATCAACTCTTTGCTCAGAGGAGGATAACACATAATCTTCATCTCTGTCTCATGATGATGCACCCAACACTTTGGGATTTCACACATTCACCTTGTGCTCAGACACATGCACGTCCAACTCTGTAGATCTCCTTTCTCACTGCGTTACATAGAAGAATCATCTGGAGTTCTTATCAACTCTCTGTAAGGAGGAGGCCATCTCTACGTTCCAACACTGTCTCAGATAGGAACCACACACCCCTCTCAGGGTCTCTCTCTCAGGTTTGTGTCCTGGAGAATGTCTCACGTAGCTGCAATCATCAACAAGATGGAGGGAGAGGGAGACAAAGTGAAAGGGTGGAGAGATTGTTAGAGGAAGGGGGGGAGAGGGGGAGAGTGAGGGAAGGCGGGTTAGAGGAAGGGGAGAGGGGGAGAGTGAGGGAAGGCTGCATACAGTTGCAAAGAGAGAGAAGAGGGGGAGAGAGAGGAAGTGGATACAAAGTGAGGGGGAGAGAGGGGTGATGTGTGTGTGTGTGTGTGTGAGAGAGAGAGAGAGAGAGAGAGAGAGAGAGAGAGAGTGGGGGTAGAGAGATATAAAGAGAGAAATGAGGGGAGAGTAGAGGAGATAGAGGGAGGGGGATACAATGAGCGAAAAATGGAGGGGGATATAGAGTGAGGGGGAGAGAGGAGTACATGAAAGCGAGAGAGGGGGGGAGAGGGAGATAAGGGGAGGGAGGGAAATAACCAACACGAATAGAAGAGAGCTTGAGAGTGAGATGGAGATATAGAGGGACATGGTAGAGAGAGAGGGAGGAGGGAAATAAGGGGAGGGAGGGAGAGAGCCAGGAAGAGCAGAAGAGAGGTCGAGTGTGATATGGAGAGAGATAGAGAGGGAGGTAGAATGAGAAAGAGAGAAATAGGGGTAGAGAGAGAGTGAGAGTGATACTAACAACAAGGACAAAGAGAGAGAGTGGTGGGAGAGAGAGGGGGGTATAGGGGGAGGGAGGAACAAAGGGGAAGAGGGAGGGGGAGAGAGACAGAGAAGGAGGGAAAGAGGGAGGGAGGGAAGGAGAGAGAGGGGGGATATAGAGAGGGAGTGGATATGAGAGTGTGATGCATGTCGAGGAAAGGTCTAGGTCTAGGTATAGGTCTTGACATGCCTTGCCAGGTCTAAGTCAAGGGAATTTCTTTCCTTATCATGCCTTGCCTTGCAATGTACCAAACTTGCTAGTGTGTGAGAGTGTGAGAGGGAGAGAGAGGAATACAAAGAGGGGAGGTAGAGAGTGAGTGTGTTAGAGTGTGGGGGTGAGAGAGAGGAAGACATAGAGGGGGGATAGAAAGTGTGTATGCGATAGTGTGGGAGGGAGAGAGAGGAAGACAAAGAGGGGAGGTAGAGAGTGAGTGTGTTAGAGTGTGGGAGGGAGAGAGAGAGGAAGACATAGAGGGGGGATAAAAACTGTGTGTGCGAGAGTGTGGAAGGGAGAGAGAGGAAGACAAAGAGGTGAGGTAGAGAGTGAGTGTGTTAGAGTGTGGAAGGGAGAGAGAGGAAGAGTGTGTTAGGTTTGGGATGACAAACCTAGTGGTTTGGTTTGCAAATTGATAAAAACCTCCATTTTTGTGAATACCTCTCTATATCTCTGTGTTTGATGTTATTTTTCTATAGGATAAAAAGTTAAGTTGTTGATGAAACTATAGACATAGATAAAGTTGGCTATGCAGATTCCATATATATATATATATATATATATATTGTTTACTATTTTTAATCTATTTTTGTCTTCACATATATCAAAATCCTAGAATACATACCTCTCTTATTTTTGCTATAATTTTTTTTGGCTTAACCATTTCTCGAATGAGTTATATGCGACACTAGAGGCAATTGATATCTACTGTTTAGAAAAAAGAAGTGTTTTGATCATTTTAAGACCCTTTTAGCCTACACAAACAAAAGATGTTGTAATTTCAGGGATATGTTGACTTTGATAATTTAAAATAATATAAAATTAATATTATAAATTTCCAAAAAATACACGGCACAAGAAAAACAAGTTCTCTACAAGCATACAAGTTTTTGAATGAAATTCCATTGTTAAGGTACTCACCACTTGCACGAACAAAAACATATACCTTATATTTTGTTGGAAAAATAAGATACCACTGTTAGAAAAAAACAAATTTGACACAATTATTCACAATTTCTATGAATAAAATTTGTATATTCGAAAAACTAATTCAATTTCCTACATTTCATCTTCTTACACCATTTTCAAATTCATTGTAAAAGTACCTTGAATAATCCCTCCAAGTTAACATATTGATGTTTTTCTAGGTTTGCATTGCCACCAACGCATCACGAGAGACCATCATTAGCTTGCACTCACCCATATATATATAAACTAATTCAATTTCCTACGTTTCGTCTTCTTACACCATATTCAAATTCATTGTAAAAGTACCTTGAATAATCTCTCCAAGTTAACAGATTGATGTTTTTCCAGGTTTGCATTGCCAACAATGCGTCACGAGAGACCATCATTAGCTTGCACTCACCACCCCCCCCCGCCCACACACACACATACAAACTCCTTGTTTCTCTACAAAAGCACATCATACACCTCACACTCTGCAAGTAAAGGAAAATAACATAAGATACACCACAATACACAAATTTATCTCAACTTTCTAAAAAAACTGCAGACAATGCATACTCAAATTTAACAGGTTTCGCATAATATAGTCAAATGCTACTAAAAAACTATGAAAAAACACATATAAATGAAGTAAAAACATACAAATTCCCGGTAGATATGCAATATCACAGTATATAATGCACACTCTCGAATGATAGGAGAATCACAGAAGACACCTCACATACACAAATTTCATTTATCTTTCTCAAAAATTGCAAACAATACACTCTCAATTTTTTGCAAATTTTGCATTATATAGTCAAATGCAACTAAACAAACTATGACAAAAACATATATAAGTACAAAAAAGACACACAAACTGCTATTTTTTTTTCAAGATCACAGTATACACCTCACACACTCCAATGAAAGAATAAACATAGAAGACACCTCACAAGATACAAATCTCATTCAACTTTCTCAAAAATCACAGTGAAAGCATTTTCTAATATTTAAAAATTTCTCATGATACTGTGAATTGCTATATAGATATGTCACAGCAATAATAGTCACCAACACATGGTATTACCCACCTCATTACAACCGAAAAACTTAGAACAACCAAAGAAACTATACTTTGAATTATTACGTTACTATTCAACTTGAAAGCTCGATAATTTTAGAGACAACCCTATCTTGACGTCTCTTGGCTCACAATTTTTATTACTTCTCCATCTATTTTTATTAATTTAAATACAATAATCATTTCATAAATGGAACTTACAAAGCATGCAAAAGTAAGACATGATACAAAGTTCTTCCAAACACAGTGTTTCGCTGTCAAATGTCACAATCATCCCATATTTTGCAACTTCTTTTTTTTCTTAAGCTATAAAGACTAGCAAAAAAGCCCTAATATATTCTCTTGGATCGTTCCATATTGAACATTAAAGCTGAACATTGAACATAATGACAAACTCCTGCGAAATCCGTAAAGAACCTCTACAACGAATATAATCACCCCCAAAGGGGTTGGATTCAATGGTGGAAAGTGAAGAGTTTTTCACTGTTAGGTAAGGTTCAATTCCCATAAGGGCACCTTGAGGTAGTGGTCAAACGTGTTGTTCCACCCAGAGATATTAAATTAAATGGTATCATGGCCCGTGCACACATAAGTGGATCAAAGCGCAGCCCCATGTCCTTCAATTTTAATAGTGCAACTTGAGTGAACCTAATGGTCAAGAACATGTGTTTTCTCCTTGGAGATCATAGGTTCAAGACCAACAGGGGGTAGACGTTGTACACATTTATTAATATTTGGCTTGCTGTGATGAGGCTCGAAGGGTAGGTGACCCCTCAAATAGAAGCTCACTCCGATGGGCTCTGGGAGGCTCGAAGGGTTGGTGACCCCTCAGATAGAAGCTCACTCCGATGGGCTTTGAGAGACTGGCAGGATGTCGATGCTAACTACACCCTCCAACTCCTATTCAATTTCTCATTGACAATACCCTAATACCAACTATTGTATCCCATCCAATTATAAAATAATGACAATTAATTTCTAAATTAGTTTTAGCAAATTTCTCATTGTATTGTCAAATTATTCCCAAAATAAAAATACATCAATGCTTTTAAAAAAACTCTACACACTTTAGCAAAACCAAGGCTAAAAACTAACCATTTACCATGGATTTCCGAATTTCAAAGCTCAAATTCCGTCAACTTTGCCAAATCACACGGGAAAGCTTCTCAAATTCTTTGAATATTAGCGTTGAAGATGTAAAAAATAGACTTGAATCGAAAATAACATTGAATTTTGGAGCGAAGAGGAGGCAGCGAGATGACATCCGCATCCTATGCATGTCTAAATGCTGCTAGTTCTGGCAACATGCTTTGGAGCTTACGTGTTTTTCCTTTACAATTTGTGGATTAAAGTGTTTTTCCTTTACAATTTGTGGATTAAATAAAATTACGGACAAAACATTCATGAGTTCAATACCAATTTAAAATGTAAACATTAATTACACTCCTCGTATAAAGTTAGAAAGTAAAGCCAACAATAAAACCCCAAATCCATCATCCAATAACATCAAAGACAAAATAAAATTTATATTTAAAAAAATATTAATTTTTATTCTATGTTTAACATTATAAATTGTCAATATTTTTTTTATGATGAACAATGAAACTAATAGCATTCAACTCCAACTCCAAAATTCCATGGGCTGGGCGGCAAGGATAATAAGTACATCATAATTGAGTTTTCCCATTAGTATCTTGAACACAACAACAAGAGTATTTAGAGTAAAGTTTTCTCGTGAATGGTCTTCTCGTATTGTTCAACCGACTACTTTTCAATGGGCAAAACTGGAGTCTTGTTCAACGGACTAATATTGTTCAACCGACTGGTGTTCAACAACCACATGTTTGGCTATGTGTGGACCATGAAATGGTGACTGTGGTTAAATTTTTCTCGTTAGTATCTTTCGCAAGACTGAGCAATACCTATGAAGGTTTTTCCCATTTCGTCTCTCTGTTTATGTTCATCAGCAGAGGAAGAAGCAGCCACCCCTAGAATTTTGCGAGCGAAAATCTCCGTTAGAGCGTCCGAGATTGTTGCCACTAAGGTAATTGCCCAATAGCCAATTCAAATTGAGGTTTAAATGGATGTACACGGATACTTCAAGAACCCTGGAGGCTGCTGACTATCATCTTTTATGGCAATGGGTTTTTAAAGCGAAATTGCAGATTCGAGGAAAAAATTACGCTGAGATTGTTTAACATGAGAAGGCATTAGGGAGGCTGCTTTTGAGATAACGGTCTAAAGTCTTTGCTTTCTAGGCTCAGGAGGCTCGTAGATTTGAGGTTGTGAGTTGAGACTTACTGTTTCTAAACGCGAGTTGAGACTTACCCCCGCCCCCCCCGGGAGCTTCTCGGCCCTCGATTTCTCCGTGGATGAGAATCTGTGCTATTTATTTTATACATCTCGAAACCTCCGCGCGGGGTTTGTTTTGCCTGTAATCCAGTGAGTTTCGGAAAATGAATTCTTCCAAGTTAGATGTTGACCAGGACCAGCCTAATGTCGAAGAGTATCTAACGGAGGCACATTTGGACGGCATTCTGCAGCCGGGCAGGAAACTTTTGCTGTATCCTGCACTACTTGTTTGATTTCATTTTGTCATTTTTCAGCGAATTGTGCATAGTTTAGAGTCATTAAGAATATTTAATTTCTTTGCAATTTTTGGTAAGTTTTAGATTTTAAGAATATTCTCGTCGAATGTACGAAGAAAACCAGAGAACGGTACGAGCCACTGAAATATATTATATGGCGTTGGTAAAATTAAACAGAAAATATCTCCAAAAGGGTAAAAATATAGAACAATTAAACTACAACCTAGCAAATTTGCAAATTTACCTTGGGGTAGGGTTTGTAATTTACCTTAGGATAGGGTTTGTAGGGTTTGTATTCATGATACATGTACATATAAAGCAATTGTATAATTTTCAATATATATATTCATTCTGTCATAGAATATGCATATGTTGAGTTGAAACATGTACATATTGCGGGAGTTGCGGCAAACTTTTGGGAATAGTTCATGTCTTTGGAATTTTCGTGAACCTTTAACTTTGAATATCCATACAGTCCAAACAGATTCTCTGCGGTGTGAATTTATAGCTGCAACGCTCAAATCAACAAATTTGAACAAAATGCAATGCGTTGATAAATCTCAGCGGACGACATTCTAATAAATATTTGTTCCATATTCTCTGGTCAATTATCCATCTTGTAATTAGCTTTTCTGTTAATTTGCATAAATGGAAGTGTGGCTTTGCTGCAGTAGCAACCCTATTTATTATTATCCATGTGTTTTCTATCTTTAAAAGGAAGGGCTTGGATATGATCCTGTGCATGTGGTCAGATGTATGAGCATTATACTGTGTTAATCTCTAGTATCATTGGCAATTGTTCAAGAGCTATCACTATGTCATCAAGTTTATCCTCAACAAATTTAGACGGGATTTGCTCGATATTTCACCTACTTTGAATGAAGCGGCAAGTGCTATAGTTGATGTGAGTATCTACATTCTTTCTCTATCTCAACATAAGTGTCCACTAGCTCTATAAAAGCACCAAGCAGAGTTAGTTGTGAAGAGTGTTTACCTTGCTTCTTTGAGCTATCAGAAATTGAAATTAAGTTTTTTTGTTATTATAATTTGAAATAAAAGAGTGTTTGTGCAAAAAAATTGTTAAAAGTAAAAATTTTCATCTCCACGCTAAAAAGCTTTCCTAACAAGTTGCATTTTTTTGGTCCATATCACGGTTTTCAAGCAAAGAGCTCTTTCCGTTGTTTATTTTTTACTGCAATCGGTTATACGATTTTGTCTCAAGAGCAGCTATATTAATTTGCTTTTCCACTTTTTGTCATTTCCTGTCAGTGCTTCAAAAAAGCTTTCCTAACAAGTTGCATTTTTTTGGTACATATCACGGTTATCAAGCAAAGAGCTCTTTCGGTTGTTTATTTTTGACTGCAACTGGTTATACGATTTTATCTCAAGAGCAGCTATTAGATATTAATTTTCTTTTCCACTTTTTGTTATTTTCTGTCAGTGCTTCATTTGTTTCCTAAGAAGTTTTGAACACTTGTGTAAGTTTTCCCCAAAGGTTATCCTGTCTGATTGCTTGTTTATACGATGGAATTATATTTCTTATTCTTCTTGATAGTCATGTTTAGGGATTTGGTGGCACATGCTATGCTTTATCTGATTGTGACTTGTAGCCTCAAGAATTACCTCAAGAGGAATTTGTAATTACGTACAGAAGCGATGACTTTCTGATTATCCTGTGAGTGCAGTCTTAAAGGAAGGCGAAGGCACTTGAGATGACTATACTGTTTATAGGGAGGTGGGATTGAAGAGTGGTACTCTTCCATGTAAAATGATATGTTTATGATTCATCCTTTTTAGAATTAGTCTGAATTGTGTTTGAATTTCCATATGAAATCCTAGGAAGTTGTAACATGTGCCTTTAGAGTTAGCCTTATTTATTTATGATTGAATTGTCACAAAAAAAATATGATTGAATTGACATACACACGTTTGAAAAGTCTTATTTATTTATGACTGAATTATCACATAAAAAAATTATGATTGAATTAACATACACACGTTTGAAAAGCCTTATTTATTTATGACTGAATTGTCACATTAAAAATCATGATTTGTCACATAAAAAATTATGATTGAATCGACATACACACATTTGAAAAGCTTGAGAAGTAAAAGAGGACTTTAAATTTGGAGTTTAATCATAATGTATTCATTGGAAGAGAACATTCTGAAATCAATTTCAATCAGAGAACCAATGCATTAGTATTTTATTCTTATAGGCCCAAACTTGTTTTCAGAGAAGCATTTAGTGTCATACAATTTGTCCGAAGTATTCTACTTCTTTTGCCAAAGCATCATTTTTTTTCTGTTTTTTTTTTTTTAATTTTTTTGTTGCTAGTCAAATGCATTTTGTTTATATGGAGGGACTATAGCACTCCATTCATGTACAACTGGTATAAAACTGCATAAATGGGTCCAGTTTCTCTACTTTGGTGCACTCTTTTCTAACCCGGGTCATTTTGTTGGCAAGTGTTTCTACTTATTGTTGAAATATTGTAACTGTGAAGAATATTCTAAATATAATTGAGTTATTATTATATAGATCAATCCCCTTTTGTGGATTGATCATGTCGGGACTTATGTATGACCAAATCCCCTTTTGTGGATTGGTCAAACCCTAGTTAAATGGTGCTAATTGAGAAGTCGGCCCCTAGGGCTAATTAAAGTGGTTTTAGCCACGACCCAACTTGGTGAAGAGACACAACCCTAGCGCTCCTCATCTAGTATAAATAAGAGAGGATAGCGCCTCATTCACTCAGTCACTCAATCACTCATCTAGTGTGCAAGTTTTGGAGGTAGTTGCAGTTGCAAGAAGGAGAGAGAGGCGCATTGCTCAGTCTTGGATATTCTCTAGTGTTTTGGTCGTTAGTCTTGGCATTGTATTGGCAATCTATTATTGAGGAAGTTTTTGTTGGGTTTTCTCCCGCATGAGGGTTTCTTAGGATAAAATGTTGTGTACCTTGTGATTGTGTTTCTTTCAGTGATCCTACTTATGCTGTTATGCTCTAGTAAATTGAAAAGAACTAAATAACAACTCTAAATTTAACATGGTATCAGAGCTGAACTGAATATAGCACCTTTCACTGGGTAACCAAAAACGTCACTGTTGCCGTACAAGAAAATTAGGGCTTTTTATTGGAGAAGAATTTGTGACTAAAAACCATCTAGGGAAGTGTGCCCTAGCCTAGCGCATCACTTGGCAGCTTGAGCGCACCTTTTTAGTGGTCAGATTCTCTGGAAAGGCAAACCCTAGTTTTTGTTGGTACCAGAAAACCATAAAACCAGAAAATCATAAAACCATGAAACTAGAACCAGTACCAGAAGTACCAGTCCAGAATGGTGCAGGTCAAGTTTCAAGGGGTAAAACTTGGAATTTTCTGAACCTGTCAGCTCCAACAAACTTGCCTTAGCCCAACACATCTACTCCCTAGATCAAGATTCAAAAATTTGAAATTTGAAAAATTAGGGTTTCCTCATAAAACCTTAAGTTGCAGTTGCAGTATCAGTTGCAGTTGTAGTGTCGGCTCCCTCATGCTAGTTGTAACACCAGTTGCAGTGTAATGTCCCTTTCCAAATAGGAACTCTAGAGAGGAGGCTTAATGGTCTAAACCGCCCCGTAGACTATAGCCAGGGACAAAAAGGGGTAAATAGGGTTACTAGAGGTCACTCCAGTCAAAGGTGTTATGTTCGGAAAGTGACATTGAGCTAAAAGTGGTTAAAAGTGCTTTTAAGCCAATTTGAGCTAAAAATAGAACAGGCGAGCTAAAATTAGAAGTCAACAACGAATTAGGGTTTCAGCAACGAGTTAGGGTTTCGGGAAGCTATAAGAGAACGTTCAACAACCTAATTCATCATTATGAGATTTTGACTTGTCATTGAGGAGAGAGGCGCATATCAGGAGAGAGAGTTCAGTGGATTCCAGGAGGAAGACACTTGTTGGCTGATTTTGGTGTTGAGATACACACCCTAGTCACCGGGAAGATCACACAGGTCTTCCATCATTCTTCAACAGCAGTTACACAGGTTCCAGCAGCAAGGGCACACTTATTTAGGGTGAGGGCGCAACTTCTGAGGAGGTTCAATGGATCGACATGTCCCATCTAGGGAGAGTTCAAAGATTCCCCTCCGATCCAGTTGAGAGGAAGGCAAGGCGCAACTTCTGAGGAGGTTCAGTGGATCGACTTGTCTCATCTAGGGAGAGTTCAAAGATTCCCCTCCGACCCAGTTGAGAGGAAAGCAAGGCGCATCTTTTGCCTGGTTCCTCGTCAGATTCCGACCGAGGAATCATGTGGGGCGCATTTTCCAGACATTGGGAGTGTGACACTTTGGGCGGACACATCCGGGGTTCCCGAGCGATCATCAGATCAGATCTAGGGAAACCCTTCCGATCCATTTCACAGTAGGTCGAGGCGATCATTTTGAGACACATCTCAGCCGATTCCGACGGTGGAATCACTAGGGCGCATTTTTCCAATGAGAGAGGGGCGCCCCCAGGGGGATCCATCCGGGTTCCAGACACACCAACAGAGGGGCTGGTCAGACACCAGGACTGAGAGCTAGAGCAGGGCACACCATTTGGGACAGTTTCCAAGCTATTCCGAGAGGTTTAGCCACCAGGGCGAACTTTCCGGACTTTCAGCAGTTACCGTGCGAGCTGCCATAGTTCCATCTCATCCATTGATCCCGCAATGCTCATCTATTATCGGGTATTATCATTTAGTTTGCTTATTGTATTCCGACTAAGATCCTTTTGTCATTTGATCTAGTCGAGTGATTCATTTTAATTCAGGCGCATTCGACATTGTACTCACAAAGATATCATAATATAAGATTTGCAGCCTTTTGTCTCATTTATCATCTATATAGTCATTTATATGTTGTAATAATGAATTATCTACAGTAGATACATCAGATTATTAGTGTTTCCCAGACTAGCCAAGTTAGGAACATTACAGTGGTATCAGAGCTTTAGTCCTGCCAGCCTGTGACTAAAGACTATGAGTGCAGCAAAGGACCCAGGGGGGTCGTGAGCACGTAGGTGACGAATATGTCACTTACAACAGATGCAAGGAGGGAAGACCTAGATATGATTTTCCCCCTTTTCCTTCCAACTCAGAGGAAGAGGAAGAGGCACAAAGGGAAGCAGAGAGAATGGCAGAGTAAGAGGCTGAGCGTGAGGCAGAGAGGATGTTAGGAGACAGATATGAGAGACCAGAGGGTAGTGGTAAGGCCCCCATGGACCCAGATGCAACCTTCATGCAGGTACTCGACAATATGGTAGTCAATCAGCAGGCCATGACTCAGTCCTTGGCACAAATGGCTGATCGATTGACCATAGTGGGCACCCCGGGCACACAAGCCTCACATGCAACACATGGGAACTGAGGGGTAGGAAGTAGACCCCAGTCTCCTACTCGCACATACACCTCTTCGAGTAGGATTCCCAGGCCATTGTTCCCCAGTTTCCAGAGGGCACCCCCAGTAGTAGCACACCAACCGATAGCACAGAGGCCACCCACTCAGGCGGAGGACATTGCAGAGTATAGGAGGGAGTATGCAACATTGGGCCATGAATTCCATCAGGACATGACCCTGGTCGAGTATTGTGCACTTAGACTCAGGAACCGCCCCAGAGAGCCACAAAGAGGAGGATAACAACAACAGGGGCATAATATTTATTTCATCCGGAAAGTTGGTAAACTCACCATACCTTCTTTTGACGGATCATCCAAATGCACTGCCAGAGCTTGGGTACAAAAGCTAGACACGTACTACAAGCTCAACCAGATGACCGAGACAGAGGCCATCAGTTTCACTACCCTACACTTGGAGGGTGAGGCACAAGAGTGGTGGCATCATGGACTGGTGACGTTGGGTCACAATCACATCACCTCCTACAGGGAGTTCACAGAGAGACTCATGGATAGGTTTGACAGGAGGGATCCCGAGATCCACTTCAGGGATCTAGCCCAGTTGAGACAAACTGGCACAACAGAGGTGTTGATCACGGAGTTTTAGCTGGTAGCCGTGGCAGTGACCGATATATCAGAGCCCATGATGATCATGCTATTCACAGAGGAACTCACAAAGCCTTTAAGAAGATGGGTGAAGGCATATAGGCCTCACACCTTCCATATTGCCATCCTACACACTCGAGATTTGGCAGACTCAGTGCCAAAGACTAAACCCTTTTCCAAACCCTTCGTACCACAGAAGGATCGAGACAGGAAGCCATTCCAAAGAGACAGGAAGCCATTCCAGAGAGAATGGAAGGGAAAGGAGAAGTTGGATGATGAGACGAGGCGAGAGCTTATGAGGAAGAAACTTTGCTTCAACTACAGAGACCCTTGGGTCCCAGGGCACAGATGCATGGGCAAGGGAGAGATTCATTATATTGAGGTGGCAACAGACAGTGTGGACAGTGAGGAGGAGGAGCAGGACAGTGGATCCACTAGCTCAGAGGAGGAGTCAGCACAGGCAGAGGAGCAGCCTCCCTGTAGACCACCGAGATCGGCAGGTGCCCACCCACCGGTTGTTCCACAGCCTCCTGAGCAGGGTAATGGACAAAAACCAGCAAAGGGAGGAGTCATAGTGACCCTTTCTGGTGTTCCCATGTATGACACCCTCCGGATCAGAGGGACTATTTAGGGGCAACAAGTAATCGCCCTGATAAATGGTGGGGCAACCCACAACTTTATTGACGCTTCATTGGTATCGAGACAGACACTTTAGACAGAGGAGTTTGAGGGGTTTGATGTTGCAGTAGCAGATGGCCATACAGTATGTTAATGATTACAGCGGCGTGAGGCATCCTCTAGGACATTGACTGAGTGAGTTAGCCTGAGAGAGAGCCCATGAGTTGGGTGTGCCCATGAGATGGGTGTGTTGTTCCTCTCTGAGATGGAGAAGGAATGTTGTGTGCCCCTGTGTGGGGTGAGGAAGCCCATGAGTTGGGTGTGCCCAT
>SNQJ01S0010373.1:188471-202469 GCA_010110895.2 Picea sitchensis | reverse complement strand
TTGTTCAATTGAATGTAGTCAATACAGAGTCTCCACGACCCATCTTTCTTTCTTATGAAAATCACAGGCGCACCCCAAGGTGACACACTTGGATTTATAAGTCCCAAGTCCAACAACTCCTTCAATTTCATTTTAAACTCCTGTAACTCAGGTGTTAACATCCAATAAGGCGTTCTTTCTATCGGTCCAGTTCCAGGTTTCAAGTCGATTGTAAACTCCAACTCTCTTTCAGGCGGCAAGCCTGGTAACTCTTCTGGGAACATGTCAACAAACTCGTGTACTACCAGAAGGTTTTCTAATCCTTTTGCCTCTCTCTTGTTGTTTAGTGCTAAGATTGCATATAACTTACATCCATTGTGCATGCTCTTCTATAGCTGTAAGGAAGAAATGAACCTCAAGGACACTCCCTGGTTTCTTCCTACAATCACTCTTCTTTTTCCCACATCATCGGTCAAACTTAATTGTTTCATCTTACAGTTGAGCATTGCATCATGTGTTTCCAACCAGTCCATACTAATCACTATGTCATAATATCCTAATATCGTGACATATAGGTTGGCCTTCATTACAAAATATCCCAAGTTAATGCGACAATCCGCAACCTTTCCTCCAACCTTCTGTTTGGCATTTGAATCCATTTCTACGTATCTAAACTCATCCTGCTCGACGGCCTTTACCTTAATTCGTTTTAGTGCTGCACCAGAAATAAAGTTCTTTGTAGCACCTAGATCTATCAAAATACTAAAATTTTGGTCGGCGATGGTACCTGACATATAGAGCACAAAGGACCGATGATCGGCCTAGAGGTTATTCACCACTATGTGAATCCTGTGGGCCTTTCCCAAATCGCCAACTGTAGTGTGTCCTATTGATCCGGCTGCTATGGCCTTCTCAACTAGATAGTCTCTCTGGTAATGTGGCTTGCCACATGTCAAACATCTGGTCTTTGGTCCAATACTCCTGTTCCCCGACGTATAAACTGTTAGCCTACCAACTTGAGATCCTGGTTTGTTCTGCTGAACAGGCCTAAACTGCAGCTGTTGCAGGCGAAGCTGTTGTTGATGCGGTGGTCCTCTATAGGGAGTCCTCTATTGAGGAGTTGGTCATCGAGGTGTCATGAACATGGATCCTCTCAACGTATCTCAATATCCCTATGTCTGTCTAGCTGGCGTCTGATGATGTTGCACACCTGATGTCATTTGTCCCATCAGTCTTGCAGGAGTCTTGCCCTGACCCCCGCTGATCAAATATTCCTCAACTATGAGGGCCTTCTGGACTACATCATGCAACGTATGAGGCATTATGATCCTCACCTTCACACAAATGTTGGAGTTAAGGCCGAACACAAACTTGTTGACCTTTAGCTTCTTGGTGTTCAGATGTGGGGCATACCTAAGAAGCTCCATGAATCGGGCCTCATACTCCGACATTGTATGACCACCCTTTCATAAGGAATTGAACTCATTTAGCTGGCGCTCGATGAATTCCTATGATAAATACCTCTCTTGGAACCGCTCCTCAAATAGTTCCCATGACACATTTTCGATGGCTATGTTTAGCTAAGGCAGAAGCATCTTCCACCATAGAAGAGAACTTCCCTTCACCTGAAAGACCGCCATGCAAAATTTCATGTTGGAGGTGTAGTCACAAAGTGCAAAGCACATCGCCATGTTCTCCAACCAGGCCTCGACGACTGAGCCATCCATGGCACCCATGAACTTAGGAAACGTTACGTTCTCAAGTTCTCTATGAATGCTACCACTGCCAGTTGGGGCACGCTGTGAACCCTCATTGGGTATAGGCACCCTGGCCTCCTCTCTATCTAGTCGATTAATCAAGGCCTCTGACATTTTCTGAAAGGACCTCATCAAACCAACAACATCCCCCACTTCTATCTTCTCCTGTCTAGTGACTTGTTCTTCTCCTTGGGGGTTAGACCCATTTAGGGTGGATGCTACTAGAGGCGTCGCACCTCCTCCTCTAGTACCACGTCATCTACCTCCATTGCATCCTATAACCATGATTACTAATGAAGTGCCCCTACCTCAACAGGGTATGCTGACCTCCCGATCTAGGATCGTTCACAATGCTAACCTGGAACAAATCTCTGGATCCCTACTGGATCCTCCAAGGATTAAAAATCCACGCAGGGCCTTTATATTCCCTAGTGCAAGCCTCGAGAAAAATTGCACGTGCTCCTTCCTTTGCACCTTTCCCCTTTCTGAGAAAATCACATAGTGGACACTAGATTTTCAGGCTAAGCCCCTTCCTCTCACGTGACCACGCGCTGTGACCATAGGCCTAACCAAAAGGCGCTTTGTGACTCGCGCCTTTGGGTATTTTGTTATGGGCCAAACCCAATACTCTCGATTCCTGATTTCCGAACTCCCAATGTCAGATCGAAGGTCCATGCTTCCTGTGATCCAACGACTCAGATTTACTCGCGAGTTCAGATTTCACGACTTTGGAAGATGGATTTCTCCTTCCTTCCAAATCCTGACTTCCCAATATTTGTGAGCGTCATATCGACGACCCAAATCTCCCCCGTGATCTAACAGCTTAGGTAGACTTTGCAAGTTCGTGTTTCATGACTTTGGAAGGTGGCTCCCTTCTTCCTTCCAACTCTTGATTTCCCAATATTTGCGAGTGTCATATTGACGACCCACAATTCCCCCATGATCTAACATCTTAGATCGAATTTGTGAGTTTGCATTTTGCGACTTTGGAGGACAACTTCCTCCGTGCTCCAGACTCCTGATTGCCAATTCCCTGAGATCTCGTTCCCACGAAAGGTATCAATGATTGGATCCTCCCATAGATCGACGACTCACTATCTCTCCTGAGCTTCCAAGTGTGGAATGATTTTCAACCCTTATCCTCCTTGCAACTTTACTAGATCCAATGACACGCGGCTATCGATGCTTCTCCCTCCTGAGATTTCTACCATCCATCTAGATTTTCAATGGATCTTTTCCAAATAGCCCGGTGTTGTTCCTCCTGAGCTTCTATCAATAGACTTTGACTTCACCCTGGCACACACTTGCACTCTGCATGCAAACTCGCACTGATTCTCCCTGAGTTTTCAACTTACTTAGTCTCTAAGGGACTCGACCCTTATGCGCCTTTTCAAAATACTTTCTGGTGCCCTCCTAGAACACTCTGCGCTCGCCCTCCTGATATTTTGAACTTAAAACAAGTTCATCGCTACACACACTCCTTGCACTTGATATGCACACTGTGCATACAAAATTTCCACGCTATCTCTTCTGAGATTTGAGTCGACAAAGACTCTCTTACACACACTCCTTGTGTTTAGTATGCACTCCTTGCATAGCTTATAGAAGAGAAACAATTGAAACTTATGCTAACATCTTAGAGTTTTAGATACTCGAAATGAAAATCATTCATTCATGAAAACAACAATAACAAATAATTGCAAATAGTAACAACACTATGCATTTGGATCAATTTTCCTCTGTTATATTCATTCAGAAACAAAAATGGCTACACCTATGATCAAAATTAAACTAAAAAGTCAGAATTTTCTACTAACTCGCAACAACCTTGTTTGGGTGTACAAAACCTCTATTTATCTCAGAGGGTCCTTAGGGTTCCCTCGACTACTCGTCTATTCGAAACGAAAAACCTAATTGCTATCTAAGTTCAATTACAATCAAGATCTAGGAGTGAAACTCCCAGATCAATCATGATCATCAGCTTCCAGGCGCTTTATCTTCTTCCGTTTTTGCAATCAGTTCCAAAAAGATTCACAGTAACTACCAGTGTTTGAGATTCCAAAATGATTCCCAGGTGCTGAGTTGTCCTGCTACATGTGCTTGCCAACGATGCTCTTGCATCATACTCCCCTGGATGAAATAATTCATGGACTCTTGTCCATGAGCTCCTGTACCGACTTTCCATGCTTCTGGATATCAACTTCATTTTCTCAACTGGCATCTTCTATAGGCTTTCCCTTCCACTTGACCAGATATTCAAAATAGGTCTTCCTCCTGGTCTTCTTGCCAATCCTCTGATCAACGATCTTCTCCATTGGTGGTTTTTTTGCTACAGACATTTGTTTCTCCCACCGAATCTTATCTTGATCGTCTGACCCCTCTGTGGCATATTTCCTGTCAGGTCTGAAACGTTGAATATGGGTGATATGCCCACATCATCTGACAACTCAATCTCACAGGCATTTGCATCAAACTTCCTTAAAATTTTACAGGGCCATATCTTCTTCATTTTTAACTCGTTATATGTTCCCCTAGGGAACCTTTCTTTCCTAAGATGTGCTAGAAACTAATATCCTACTTAAAATTGAATCTCTCTGTGATGTTGATGAACTCTTCTCTTGTACTCTTGGCTAGAGTTCTACAACTGTCCTCTAATCTGGCTATGGAGCTTCTGCATTTCTGCAGCAAAATATTTTTCTCCAACGCTTCTGATCTCACTCTATTCCAAGTCTCTCAACTTATATACTCCCCTTGGTTTCATTCCATACAGTATTTGGAATGGGCTCTTTCTAGTGCTTCTGTTTGGTGAGTCATTGTATGCAAATTTTGCTTGTGGAAGAATTTGATCCCACTGATTATGATGTTCAATGACTAGACTCCTCAACAAGTTTCCGAAACTTCTGTTTACTACCTCAGTCTGTCCATCTGTCTGAGGATGATAATATGAGATGAAGGATAGATCTGTCCCCAACTTCTTCCATAGAATTCTCCAAACATGACCAACAAATTTTGTGTCTCTGTCCGAGACAATGCTCATGGGTAGTCCGTGAAGTATCACAACTTATTTGAAAAATAGATTTGCAACATGTGTTGCATCACTGGTCTTCTGGCATGGGATAAAGTGTGCCATATTTGAAAATCTATCCACCACCACAAATATGTAATCAAATCCTCTTTGTTTTCTTGGCAGTCCCAATACAAAATCGATGCTTATTGCATCCCAAGGCCTCTCTGGTATGGGTAATGGTTGATACAATCCAGTGTTCTGTCTTTATCCTTTTTCATGTTGGCAGATTCTACATCTGTTCACAAACTTTATTACTTATGTTCTCATACCTGGCCAATAGTACAAACTGCTCAACTGTGCAAATGTTTTATCATGGCCGAAATGTCCATCCAATCCTCCACTATGATTTTCTTTCAAAAGGTTATCCCTCATTGAACATTTTGGTATGCACAACTGATTTCCTTTGAACAACAATCCCTCTTGAATCATTTACTCCATCCACTGGCTCCTGTCTCTCAACACAGGATTTGCACATGCTTCGTATGCTTCCTTGGAATCTGCATCATCACAATACATATCCTTAAGGTGTTCAAACCCCAAGGTCTTCACCTGGAACTATTGCAGAATCAAACATCTCCTGCTCAATTCATCAACAACTTTGTTAGCATTCCCAACAATATGTTTTATGACAAAAGTAAAATTCCGCATAAACTCAATCCACTTTGCATGCTTCTGATTCAATTTTTCCTGCCTGGTTATGAATTGTAAAGCCTGGTTATCGCTATACAAGACAAATTCCTATGGGACAAGGTAGTGTCTCCACTTATCCATGGCTTGAATTATGGCATAAAATTCCTTATCATATGTAGAATACTTTCTCTTAGCCTCATTCAAATTTTCACTGAAATAGGCAACATGCCTATTATCGTGGCTCAAAACTATTCCAATTGCAACTCCACTTCCATCACATCTCACTTGAAATGTCTTTCCAAAATTAGGTAAGACCATAATTGGTCTTTCTGTTATTTTTTTCTTCAGTATATTGAAGCTCCTCTCGGCCTCCTCTATCCATTTAAAAGACTTGTGCTTCTTCTTCACTGTATCCATCACTGGTGCACAAATTCCATTGAAATCTATGATGAACTTCCTATAGAAACTTGCTAATCCATGGAAGCTTCTTACCTAAAACATGCTTCTTGGTGATGACCATTCTTTGATTTCTTTCACCTTCTCTGGATCCATCTTCAGTTCATTTGAAGAGATCACAAAACCCAAGTAAATGAGTTCTGTCTTCATAAAAGAGGACTTCTTCAGGTTTATCAACAACTTCTCCTCCTGTAGTCTCCTCATCACTAGTGTTAGGTGCCTCAAATGCTCCTCTTTAGTTCTGCTAAAGATCAATATATCATCCAGATATATAACCACAAACTTGCCAATGAAATCTTTCAGTATTTCATTCATCAACCTCATAAAAGTACTCGGGGCATTTGCTAAGAAAAATGGCTTAACAAGCCACTCATACAATCCTTCATTTGTCTTAAAGGTTGTCTTCCATTCATCACCCTCTCTCATTCTTATCTGGTGATATCCACTCTTCAAATATATCTTAGAAAATAAGTTTTCTCCACTTAAAAAGTCCATTAAATTGTCCATTCTCGGCAAAGGAAATCTATACCTGATGGTGATCTTGTTAATGGCTCTTGAGTCTGTACACATTCTCCATCCTCCATATTTCTTTGGGCTCAACATAGTTGGCACTGTGCATGGACTCAAGCTCTCTCTGACCAAACGTTTATCTAACCATTTCTGGACTTGGTTCTTTACTTCCTCATTCTCTTGAGGTGTCAGTTTGTATGCTGCTTTGTTTGGTAGGCTTGCTCCTGGTATCAGATCAATATGATGACTGATACTTCTGATGGGTGGAAATGAGTTTGGCAGCTCATCCACCACTATGTTAGCAAAATTATCTAACAATTCCTGAACTTCTTCAGGCAGATCATCCATCGAAGTTCTTGTAAGGATAACTATGGGTTTCCTCACCACAACAAACTGCATTTCCTGTTCTTTCTTGACTTCTTTCAGGAATTCCTTCCCACTCATGAGAAGTATTCTTGTGTTGGCTTCCTCTTTACCTTTATTTTCTTCTATTGGCAGCAACATGTGTGTTCTACCATTCTTCTCCAAGGTGTATGTGTTCTTCCTCCCATCATGAATGACATTCCTGTCAAACTGCCATGGTCTTCCCAAAAAAATATGACATACATCTCTATATCCTCCTATATTGAATTCAACCAAGCATTGTTTAGTAACCATTACTTGGTGTCCTTTCTGCAACCATGAGACTTTGTATGGCTTTGGGTGTGCAGTTTTCTCCAGCTCCAATTTCGCCACCATCTTTGTGGATACTAAGTTATCAGTGCTCACACTGTCAACTATCACCTTGCATACTCTGTCTTTAGTCTTGCAAGATGTTCTGAAGAGATTGTTCCTCTGCACAAGTTTTTCAACTTCTTCCTCTGGTTTTAAGAGAAACTTCCTCAACATAAGGGATGTTCCATCTTTTTCTCCTTCTGCTTCAACATTCCTTCTCTGTGCCTCATAAATGTGAGCTTCACCTCCTCCTTATTTCTTTCTCTCGGGACATTCCGAAGACATGTGCCCTATCTTTCCACAGGCATAACACCTTACTTTTCCTCCTGTGCTTCTTCCTCTTCCTCTAGAAGAACTTCTTCCACCACCTTGTCTTCCTTGGGAACTCCCTCCTATTTTTGAGTGACTGTGTGGTTTCTCAGTCTCGTCTTTGGATTTGTGTGCCTTGTCATGGGAAACTCCTTTACCTTTGTCTAGGGTTGGGTTCTACCTCTACCTCGTTGACCCTTTTTTCTGGCCAAATTCTCCTCTGCCTTCAGTGTGAACTAATAAGAATCCTCCACAGTCCTTACTGACATCATGCTGATCTCATCCTGGATTTCATACCTCAGGCCATTTATATACTTGAAAACATTTTCTTCATCTTTCTCTCTTTGTCCAATTCTGATGTTCAGCTTATAAAAATCCTCTGTGTACTCTTTAACTGCCATACCATTTTGTCTCAGGTTATACATCATCCTGAATAGGTTGATATGATAATATTTGGGCATGAATTTAGCCATCATCTTGGCTACCATTATGTCCCAATTATTTATCTTATGTTTTCCTTTGCTTCTCCTTTCAGCCTGTAGTTCATCCCACGATAGTGTTGCATCTCCTTTTAGTCTGGTGACAACATGTCTCACCCTTTTTTCCTCATCGACATCTTCATATTCAAAATATTTGTCCATGGATCTTATCCAATCCAATATCTCTTCAGCATACAATTTGCCTTCATACATTGGGACGTATATCTTGGCTCTAGATCCCAATCTGACAACTACTCTCAGCAAGCGTTCTTCAACAATATTTTCTCCTGCAACTTCTCCAGCTTCTACTTCTTCACTCTTTGCATCGCTGATGTCTCCAACATCAGGTGCCCTCCTCTGCATTGCCTCCATCACCTCTAACCTTGCACAAAGTTCTTGCATTTCTCTTTCTACAAACCGATTGGCTAAAGGTGTCTTGTTGGCACACAGGGGCATACCCAGGGTTCAACGCTCAAGAGAGCACCAACAAAGCCCTAACTACCGGCCCTTTCGAAAACACCTGCGAAGTAGATGAAGTCTCACCCGAGGTAGAGGTAGGGGTGGTCGCAGGACTCAAGTGTCTGCAACCTTTAGTTGGGACACAGATCTATGATTCTAATGCTTAATCAAGGCACTTAGCAGTTACAACTTATCAATATTCAACCAGTATCTACTTCGCAGATAAAACCCTAATTACAGAGCATCATGGTATCCAACCAGATCTAGCAATTAGTAGAACTTAGCATACATAAACAGATCAGATCTAATAGATTCAAGCACTAATCATAATCAGGTAAGTCATATCCAATACTTCTTCACATTATTAGGCACAAAGTAATATCATATCTATCTATCATTCATCTACATCAGAGCACTAAGAAAATAAACACATATACACATCAATACACAACACAAAGCATAGCAACACAACATGTATGTGGTTCACCCCCACCCTGGGGCTATGTCCACCAAGTCTTTGTCTTCTTTATTAGCTTCGTCAATCTTCTTACAACACGGAGCACCAAAACCTTACTCCGCATAGGAAAGAAGATCTACATGCACTTCACCAGATCCTCCTTCCCTGAGTAACTCTAAGCACAAAGACTTACATAGTCTGTGCACAAAGCACTATAGATGACTTGCACTAAGCACAACATCCCATAGATCGTCTCTGCACTTAGAAAATGTACTACTTATTACATTACCTAGACATCTATTTATACTTTACAAGAGGGGCCTATACATGGGTAAACCCATGGGCTGACATTCCCATACCCCTTACATTATCCAAAAACCCAAAAATACCTAAAAAGGGGGGCTGAGATCCCGCGATCTCTGCTTCATCTTGCGCTCCATCTTCAACAGCCTGTCGAAGTCCCAAAAATAGGTCAATCTGGACCAAGTATCCTCAAAAATTGGTCAAGGAACAACAAGCCCCTAACACTCACCTATGACTCATCTTGAGTCACTATTCTCTGGGTAACTCTGCCTCGAAGGCCTTGATCTTGGCTCGAGCTGCTTCGACTTGTTGCTGTGACATGGCCTATTTCTCAATGAACTTTTGAAGGACTTCTTTGCTGATAGGTCCTTCTAGTTGCTGTTCGACTGCAATGACTACTTGTTCTAGTTCTGTTCCTTGGCCTTCAATCTCCTCAAATAGCAGGCAGGCTGCATCCTGGATCAGTTGAAGCTTCTGAGTGACTTCCATAACTCTGCTTTGAATGACATGAACTTGTTTCTGGGCAATGCACTGTTCCTGAGATCTCTTCATCCTTTCAATGGGTGACAAGAGATTCAACTACGGTGAGCTCATCTGACATGAACACTCGTGATTGGATAGATCGGGTTAGGGTTCGGATACTCAATGTAACAACACGGGGGGCAAAGTCTTGGCTTGCACAATGTGATAGAAACTAATTCTCTGGGGATTTCGATAATCACAAATGGAAAAAGTGTTCTTGGTGCATGGTGCGATGGAATAAGTAGATAGTGAGGTAACGGGTCTCTCCAATGGGTAAAAACCTTCCATCAATGCAGTTCTGGTCGTTATAGCGCAGTCCCAACGGTCCGATGGTGAGCTTTCTGGTCATAACTGTTGTTCTAACCGTTCATGGGTATAAGTCTAACGGTTATAATCCTTCCAACAATCATATTGCTTCACCATGGCAGAGTTCCATGTGACATGTTCTTATATCTCGACGAAGTTCCACTTCTGTAGATTTTCCTTCTGCGAAGTTCCTTCTGGAACCTTCTGTAACTTTTCAATCTTGGATTTCTTCTTATTGAGCTTTCTAGCCCTTTTCTCGGTGATCTTTGTCATGGTATTCTTCTTTCCATTTTGATTCTTTTCTTCTCTTGGCATAGTAACTTCATGGCGGTGAGATTCTTTCAATGGTAACACTTCTTATTTATCTGGGATAGGTGCTTCAGTCTTTTGTGGGTCTTCCAATATTCTTTCTACTTCGACATCCAGATTTCGGGTCCTTAGTAGCTTCGACTGATCTTCTTGTTCTTTCAATAAGTGCGTTATTCTCCTAGCCATGAAGTTTCTTAGGTCCTTCTTTTTCTGTTCTACGACTTCCTCTTCTTCTTTCCTTTGGATCTGGTGTTTCTCAATCCAAGTCTTACCTAACAAAACTGGAAATGGGGCGTTTCTCTCAACAAACTTAATAACTTCAAATTCTTCTTCTGTCACCATTCCATGGACAATCATAGATACCTGAGTAAGTATTCTACATAGGGTTATCAATTTTCCTTTAAACAATCCTATTCCTCCCAATGAGGGAACCATAGCAGGCTTTCCTATGGTTTCCCAAGTTCTTTATGTCATAATATTCACCAGTGTTTCTTCATCTAGAACACAATCAATGTCGAAGTCTCCTACTCTTGCTTCAATTTTCTCTTTCTTGTTCATGATCTCTGATAGACTATCATCTTTATGCTCATTTAGGGTTTCTTTCATCTTTAGTAATAGAATCTCTGATTCCTTCTGAGGTTCTTTTATAATCTCAGTCTCTTGACCTTCCTCATGGTGTTCTTGTCTCATATTCATCTTTTCAATCTTAGCAATCATTCTAGGGAAATCCATCACTTCATGGTCCATAGCCTTACAACAAAGGCAACTAGGTTTTATACCAGGGAAATCCTTAGCAAGGTGTCTTTGTCTTATGCAACTATAACAAAGAGTCAATCCTCTTTTTCTTTTAAATGATCCATAGCCTTTCCTATACTACACACTATGATCATAGTAGTTAACCTGCAAAAAATTCTTTCTAGGATTCTGCATCCATTTGTTAGTTCAACAATTCTTTCTATGCATAGGAATAACATATTTCTCATTATTTCTAGAAGATATACTTATACCAAATCTTCTTTCATCTATCTGTGCCCTAGTTTTCAGACTAGGAAATTTTTTATCAAACATAACTAGATCCATACTTTTGAAACAAAGAATTCTACTTATCTTATCTTACTTCAGCAAAGCACAGAGCTTACATATCTTACCTCTTTTAACCAAAATTTTCACTTTTACCTTTCTTAGAGCACAAAGCTTTCATATCTTACCTTTTTTTCTTTAGATTTGAACCTTCTTCTTGGCACAGAGCTTCCACAGACCAAGTAGATTACTGTGCTCTAGGGAAACAGATCTATGCATGGAGCTTCCACAGTTTTAGGTCGGATCTTTGCACAAAGCTTCTTCCTTAGTTATTAACATAGAGCTTCATAAATTAGGTAGATCACCACACGCTAGAAATAGGTCTACACGCAGATATTTCCAAATCAAACAGAAGGCTGCGCAGTATAGCAATAGATCTTCGCACAAAGTGCTTCCTTTTCCTCAGTTCCCAGCAATCACAGTTCCTGTCCTGGCAATAAAACCATTTGTTGGCACACAAGGGAAGACCCAGGGTTCAATGCTCAAGAGCACACTAATAAAGACCTAACTACCGGCCCTTTCAACAACACTTGTGAAGCAGATGAAGTCTCACCCGAGGTAGAGGCAGGGGTGGTTGCAGGACTCAAGTGTCTGCAATCGTTAGCTGGGACACAGATCTGTGATTCTAATACTTAATCAAGGCACTTAACAGTTACAACTTATCAGTATTCAACCAGTATCTACTTCATAGATAAAACCCTAATTACAAAGCATCGTGGTATCCAACCAGATCTAGCAATTAGTATCACTTAGCATACAAAAACAGATCAGATCTAATAGATTCAAGCACTAAGCATAATCAGGTAAGTCAGATCCAGTAGTTCTTCACATTATTAGGCACAAATAAATATCAGATCTATCTATCATTCATCTACATTAGAGCACTAAGAAAATAAACACATATACTCATCAATACAAAACACAAATCATAGCAACACATCATGTACATGGTTCACCCCCACCCTGGGGCTACGTCCACCAAGTCTTTGTCTTCTTTATTAACTTCGTCAATCTTCTTACAACACAGAGCACCAAAACCTTACTCTGCATAGGACATGAGATCTACATGCACTTCACCAGATCCTCCTTCCCCGAGTAACTCTAAGCACAAATCCTTACACAGTCTGTGCAGAAAGCACTACAAATAAATTGCACTAAGCACAACATCCCATAGATCATCTCCACACTTAGCAAAAGTACTACTTATTACATCACCTAGACATCTATTTATACTTTACAAGAGGCCTATACATGGGTAATCCCATGGGCCGACATTCCCATACCTGTTACATTATCCCAAAACCAAAAAATCCCCAAAAAGGGGGGCCGAGATCCCGCAATCTCCGCTTTGTCTTGCGCTCCATCTTCGACAGCCTGTCAAAGTCCCAAAAATAGGTCAATCCAGACCAAGTATCCTCAAAAATTGGTCAAGGGCCAACATGGATCCACTCATCTCGTCGGTGGCATTGCGTTAACTGTCTCTCTCACACAAGTACAACTAGAGTTATTTTGCCTCCTCTCCTTTGCCAACTATCTGCAAGAAAAATTCTCGCTCTGATACCACTTGATGCAGTGCCCCTAGCTCAGCAGGGTTTTCTGACCTCCCGGTATAGGATCGTTCATAATGCTGAGATGGAACAACTCTCCAGATTCCTCCTAGATCCTCCAAGGATTAAAAAATACACACGGTCCATTTACCTTCCCTGGTGTAGGCCTCGAGAAAACCTGCACGTGCTCCTTCCTTTGTGCCTTTCCCCTTCCTGAGAAAATCAAACAATGGGCACTAGATTTCAGGCTAAGCCCCTTCCTCTCATGTGACCATGCGCTGTGACCACATACCTAACCAAAAGGGGCTTCGTGACTCATGACTTCAGGTATTCTTTTATGGGCCAAACCCAATACTCTCGATTCCCGACTTCTGAATTCCCGATGTCAGATTGACGGTCCACGCTTCCCATGATCCAATGACTCAGATTTACTCGTGAGTTCGCATTTTGCGAATTTGAAAGATGGATTTCTCCTTCCTTCCAACTCCCGACTTCCCGATATTTGTGAGCATCATATCGACAACCCACAAATCCCTCACGATCTAACGGCTCGGGTAGACTTCACGAGTTCGTGTTTCACGATTTTGGAAGGTGGCTCCCTTCTTCCTTCCAACTCCCGATTTCCCGATATTTGCGAGCGTCAGATTGACGGTCCACAACTTCCCCATGATCTTACGACTCAGATTGACTTCGCGAGTTTGGGTTTCGCGAGTTTGGAGGATAGATTCCTTCGTGCTCCAAACTCCCGATTTCCAATTTCTTGAGATATCTGTTACACATGAAAATTACTCACTTTGATAGTGTCGCAAGTGTCGTCATTACAAGTGTTGCAAGTGTCGCATTTTGATCATAAGGTCGCAAGTGTCGCATGTTGCTCACAAGTGTCATAAAGTGTCATGAAGCATACTGCCATGATGCCTATGTCGTGCCTATAACGACATGAGAAATACACTTGAAACACCTCAAAAATCTGATTTGGAAGAGGATAAATGAGTCAACAGGCTTGCAAACCTTTTGCCATATGAAATCACCTCAAAAACTGAGTTTTTGGAGAGGAGCGCTCCCCCTTACACTATCTCGGAGCGTCGACGCTCCCCCTTACACTGTCAGGGAG
>SNQJ01S0010373.1:161415-179209 GCA_010110895.2 Picea sitchensis | reverse complement strand
TCCTTCCTTTTTCTTAGCTCGAGACAATGATTCTTGTAGTGACCATACTTTCGACAGTTGAAGCATTGTATTTCTGAAATGTCTTTCTCTTGATTTGGCTTCCTCCTTGAACCAACTTCCTTTTGTTCCTGAAATTCTTAAATCTTGTTGTGAAGGCTTGATCATCGTACTTCTTTTGGGGTTTCTCTTTTGCACTGATCCTTGATTCTTCTTGAGCACAGCAAGTCCAAAGTTCTTCAAATGTTGGATACTCCTTCCTTGTGTTCATGCTTTCCGCAAATGCATCCCACGTCTTGGGAAGACCATTGAGTACTATGTTTACCAATTCCTTCTCTGAGATGATCTCTTCAATAGCTTGTAGTTGATCTCTTAACTGAGATATTTTCACAAAATATGATGTTATGTTGTCATCATCATTCATCTTCATGTCACGGAGCTCATTCTTCAAACTTATTATTTGTCCAATGTTTCTGACTGAGAAGAGGTTTGTTGGCATCGTACATCTTCTTCGATGAGTCTAGATGGGAGATGTAGGATATCAAGTGGTCTTTGATAGAATCTACTATGATACTCATGGCATTGATGCCACTGTCTTTGAACTTCTCCATAGATGCAACATTTTGTGGTTCCTTCTCTTTCCCTTCTTCAAACTCTAGTTTCACGATCTTTCCTTTCACGATATCCATCACTTTATTCTTGGCAAGGATGAGATCAATCCTTGTTTTCCAAGCTCTGAAGTTAGAAGCTCCATCTAACCTTTTCTCTGACTTCATAGAGTAAGTCGTGGTTGTTTTGACTTGGTCAAACCCTAAATTTGACCAAAAGCTCAAACTCCACGTCTTGGCTTTTTGAGAGTACCAGGAGATGCGCTAGGCTAGGGCGCATTGATCTATCCGGAGATTAGGTCAATCCCTTCACTTAAGGTTCCTCAACAAGAGGATTAGGGTTTCTACAACTGCTCCTACTAGTAACCCTAGCGGCAGTGTCTTGGAAGTTGCTTCTACTAGTAACCCTAGCGACAGTTCCTTAGCGAGCTCAATATCCTAGCGGCTATGTTCCCTTCCAGTGTTTAGACTGAATGAAGGAGGTGTGGGCTCATAACCTATTAGAATATGAAAGATGAGTGCTCGTTTTACCATTGACAATACCCTTGTCACCCAACCATAGGCCGAAGCCACCCTCCGAGCACCTTAACCTTGACAGAGAATCACTCTGGAAGCAAACCCTAGGCTAGATAGCCAAACAAAGGGTAGTGGAACTTTCCCCAAGGATAGCGCATCAAAAAGATTTGATCAGATAGTCCAAACCCTAGCCAAGAGATAGTCCAAGCATAACTGCTAGCTGCAGCAACTACAACGACAACTTTCCTCCAAACCTGCGCAAAAACTGGGCAACTACAGTGCACACAAGACTGGGCACTGCAATTCTGAGACTACTTGCCAGAATGAGAATTGGCCTCATGTATTTATACTAATTCTGGCTAACTGCCAGGGCCACTTCTCATTATGGGTATCTGTCTATTCAGTATATAATATTATTTATGGATGACTTCTTCTCTTGGAGGCTAATAACCTAATATAAATTATTTTCTTGAGCCGATAAGTCTTCTAGGGTTATTAGCCAACTCATTAGGGTTTCTTCTTGCTCCTCGGAGTATTCTATCCTTGTCAGGTTTACACGTGGAGTTAAATACCTCCCGCAACTACCATAATATCAATAGTTAGTTCCTTTAATTTCAGAAGTGCAAGTCGACAGGATTGGCCCATCTAGTTTTTTAGTCTAGATATACCTTGTGTCCATAGAAACCATGCTATAGTTAAGGTGTTGACTTAGTTAGTTTCAAATAATTGACAATCCTTACAATAAAGGATTTAGTACCTCGTTTAAACTACCCTACTTCTCTTGGATCGATTCAATTAATAGTTGATCAAGATTTAGTTGGTCTACCTTTGGCCTCGACGTGCTTATGAATTAAAGGTATTAAACTATTAAGTGATCAACTAATAAATATTGTATCAAGCTCTTTATTGAGAGAAGTATAGCGTAATTGCTTGATTATTAAGGTTATGATTAAAGAAAATATAAAGAGTGGTACTCTTAAGAAAGTGTTCAAAGGTCAAACATCAATTAACCTAGAAAACCCCTTTTTAGTAAAAGATTTAATATCATGCATTTTAGTCAATAAGGATTTTAAATTTTAACTTAAGGATACATTTCAGAGTGGGATTAGATGGTTGTAAAACATTTAAACCCTAGGATTAGGTTGGTGCCTAAATGTTAAGTCTGGATACCTCACTAAGTGGTAAACATCAACACTGCATTCAATATAGGACACTTACTTAGGATATATGATAAGAGTTCATTTGTGAAATCCAAGATAGAGATTAAGTAATCACATTGGTATGCGTAGTATGATTGTTATATATATTTCGGGACCATGACTCACTTTTTCCAATTAAGAATTGTTGTTGGAAATTATGGTTAGATGTTTGAATTAAATAAAATTTGTGAAACTAAATTGAAAAGAAATTGATTAATTTTCGACGAGATTAGTATGTGTATGGTATAAAAAAAACTAGTACCTTCTCGTGGGAGAACTTATGTGTGGATTCATCGTATGTGTGATTAGGGAAATCCTTGTTATGCTTCATGATAATGTTATAAATGTTTTTCTCCGTACACATGAACATAATGATGAGGTATGATTGATTAAGTAACTAGATTTCTCTTGCGCCATTGCAATAATGTTGATTTATGATTAATTAAGTAATTAGTTTACTCGCACGCCTGAAAATAATGTTAATATATGACTAATTAAGTGATTAGATTACTCTTGCGCCATGAATAATTGATTATTAAGATTGATTGATTGATCTAGTTGATGTTCGGCTTGATTGGATTAGTGGAAATTAGACACCTCCTTGTTCTTCAGAACAGTCGCCAGCCCTGAGACCTTAAGTGGTCAAAATCAATCGGATGAATCATGGGCTTGAGCATTGTTTATGTGTCTTGGAGGTCCTAACCTTGCAAGATAGGTTGGACAGGTAGTTTCTTTATGATATATTTATGTGATGAGCTTATTGAATAAAAGTCTTGATGTTTCCAGTTGATCGTGATGAGTTGATCTTGCGTCGTTATTTTTATAATACTTGTTGATTATGTGTCGTTATCTAATATGATGATGTATTGATTTTATATCGTTATTAATTTTTATGATGTGTCACTATTAAGTATGTTGATGCAATGATTGTGTCATTATTAGTGATGATGATGTATCTCTTGCAATGCTACCAGCTTATGTTGTGACAATTCTATTATCCTAACTCAAAAAAAAAAAATACCTATTGTACATCATTTGTTGTCGTAACGGCGAGGTCGTTACAACTTCATCCCTAGCATATAGGCATGCATAGTGCATTGAAGAATGGTATAGTTGTTGAACATTTTCAATGGAATTACAAACTCACAAAGAGTTCAGAAAAGTTAAAAGACAATGATGTAGAGGTTAATGTTTAATTTAGTAGAACTTGGGGGCATAGAAGTGGACATACAACATAACATAAACGTACTTCATCATAGTAATAGTAGAGTACATTTTCATTAAAATTTCAAATTTAGAAACAACGCCATAGAGCTAATGAGCATTCATGCACTATTACCATAGATTGGAGGAGAAATCTATTTTTCTACAATATTATAAATTTAGAAAAGAATTATACATAACAACTTGAGTTGTTTCATTCCATTGTTATTAAGAGATTGTGAATGGAAATTGATTAGACATACTCACAAGTCAATATTTGCAACCACGCTAAAGTAAAAAAATAGATTCCCAACATTAGATTATTTGTGATTTGTGAGAGCTTTGTCAATAGGATTAAGAGAAGGGACAGAAACCTAGGTAGCATGCTCTAACATAGTTTGATTTATGACTTGAAATCTTACCAATATATGTTAGTGACAACTGTCATATCTACAAGTAAACAATCATCACCAAATATCTTTGCAATTCTTATTCAATAACTTATATACAATTGTAGGTTTCCAATACACTTGGGTGTGGGTCGAAACGTGATTAAGGCCAACTAAATCCCTGTAGACCAATATGTACAACATTTATCTGGTACCTAAATTGTAGGTCGTCATTCACAATCTACCTTTTTCATTCATATTGTTTATCTTTGTCCAATTATGAAATGCTACCCACTTTCCATTGTTATAGTGGTGTCAAAGAAGCAACATCCTCTTCAAAAGCACCATGTACAAGTGATGATTTGTGAGTTCTTATAAATGTTACCCTACAATATATAGTGGAAGGTATAGATACGTACTATAAATTGATTATTTTTTAATGAAGGTAGCTCTGAACCAAAAGACTAGTAACTTGGATAATGATACTATAGTTTTGTTTAAAATAAATTTTGACTAGCAGTCCTAGACACTAGTTTATATTAAAGGTGGTAGATCTTTTGTAAGCCTTCTTTCTTTCTTTCCTCTTTTTTCTAGATGAATAACATGATTGGATTCTTAGCCCATGTTATACTTTTCCATTAATTTGAGTATACATAAGAAAAGGAAATTGAAGGGGAAAACCTTGAATGGAAAACAACAAAATTGCTTACGCTAGAAAGTTCCATAGTCACACCAAGCATACTTCAAGTTGTCTCTATTTTATATGAACTTCAGGGTATATTAACTACTTATAGAATTGTTTACATTGCACATTGCTTACGCTAGAAAGTTCCATAGTCACACCAAGCATACTTCAATTTGTCTCTATTTTATATGAACTTTAGGGTATATTAACTACTTATAGAATTGTTTACATTGCACATATTACTACAAGAGGTATTTTCGATTTATCAAATTTTCAAAGGGAATATAGCCCCATGGTTCTAGAACTATTTTCAGCATGATTAATTGCTACAATTCCAATTGTGCCTATTCCATATTGGACGATTGGATTGTTCAAATCTACCTAGCATTGTACTTCGGGTTTGGAGGGACATGTTATCACACTATAATGTAATGTATATGGTGTCCCCTAAGGATGAGAAATGACCTTGATATTCAGATAGAGGAAATCAATGAAAAATTGCATCAACTAAGGAAATGTTGCACCAAATATGGGAAAAATATTTGAAATATAACTAGGACAATGATGGAACCTTTCAATATGCATTTCCCGGATATCTTTTGTTATCAATGATTGGGTGGACAATGGTTACTAATTATCTTGTTCTCTTGTCATGATCATGGATGGATGAATATTGATTATAACAATCATAATGAACCTAAATTATACAAGCTGCTTGAAAGTGGGTGGACAAGAACAGAGGAATCTACCAACCTTCAAAGTCTATGATATTTGTACAAGAAAAATAATTGGTGTTTTAGGGTGAATCGTTTCAAAATGTCTTCCATTGCTCTATTAGCCAAGGGAACCATGATAGAAGTAGGCCCACAAGATTTTCAAGTGCTACAGAGAAGCATATGACCATAGTTCTAGAAGGATAAAAAGAAGGGTGGTTACAACTAGTGCATTTCAACTTGGAATGAAAAATATGAGTGACACTCTTTATACACAACCAATCCCCTTTATGAAGAATCAAAGATCCTTGAAGGTAAAACAATTGTACCATAAGAGATAGACTTGGCAATGACACTCTATAGAACAATTTGAAGTTTGCACCTTGCATGGACATATTAGAGGTGGCAAGACAATAATGAAAATGCAACTTATCCAAAAACAATCATATTAGAGAGTTTTAAAATAAACCAAAAGATGTTCAAATTATAGTTTCCCCCTTTGAACTAATGTAATAGGGTCATGGTCTTTTTTTTTCTTCTAAAATTGCATCCTTTAAGTTCAAGGGAAGCATTACAATTGTCCAAAGATGTTGGGGACCACAAGTGACCCATTTACATGAGAGAAACAACCTTCAAACGTTGAAGTACTAAACATAGGCATTTTTGCTTGGCCAAAATTTTGCAACGAGTAATCTTTTCATCAAACCCGCCTAGAACTTGCACCTAGACCCAACCATTTAGTCACGCCTCTAGGAGATGCCACCAAAGTCATCGATACATCATAACACACACTGGAAAGGCCATGTTCCAGGCAAGTTGCCCAAGGTAGGAGTGATCAAAGCCCATATGAATGAAATTCGTCCACATCAAACATGTAAGTTTGCAAGCTAGTCACTATCAATAACTAACCAATCTCCATAACTCAACCCATCGAATCTTATCTTCTAGAGTATACCAATATCAACATGTGAATTTCTAATTCATAATTTTATAAAATTCAATGTAGTGACCCTAGTCTTGTAGTAACATTTCAAAAGCATAACCCAAAACTTATTATGCCTAATTCTGAAAACAAGTTACACCCAAGGCATGTTAAAGATAATATTGAAAGGATTAAAACCTTGGTTTTGTTTATGTAGAATCGTCGCCTTCAATTTTATCAAACACTTGGAAAACATTGCAAATACACCCATTTTAACTAATGTTACTAAACTTCTATAACAAATTGACATGCTAACTATAAATAAATCCTTCTTGAAGACCTTTTGCCATGCCCAACCTTAGAGCTCATCCTTGAAATCTTCATAAACCAGCTTGAAAACTATAGACCAAATCCATGAACCAAAATGTTAATGTACATTGAAACAATATTATAATTAAAATAGAAGCAACCACGCTCAAATAAAAATGAAGAACCCCCTCAAAGTCTCAAGGAGCCTAAAAGCTCATGATTAATTAGAAATTTTTGAAAATATTACATGCGACATTTCTTTATGGAAAAAATCTAATAATTTTTCTAAAACATGTTCAAAGTGATTAATTTGAAAATTCTACATTTGACATCTCTTTATGGGAAAACTCTAACAATTTACTTAAAACCATATTTAGAATGTGAGAAAGGAAAAATCTATCAATTTAATTGAAACCATGTCTAAATCATGTTTAAAAGATCATTGAAAATTATTTGTGAAAGCTACTCACATGTTATAATGATTGTAAATTATTGTTTATTAGATCATTCTAAAAAGTAGAATAATGAATAATTTTATTTTCTCTTTCAAAAATTAGAACAATTTGAATTATTTGAATTATTTTATATATTTTCTTCTTATGTTATTTTATGTTTTATGTTATTATATATATTTTTTAAGTATGTTATTTTTATGTTACTCTATAATTATAGTTAAAAAAATTAATTTTCTTGAATAATTTGAATTATTTTATTTTATTTTATATTTTTTTTTCTAAGAATGTTATTTTTATGTTATTTTTTTTTATGTTATTGTATAGTTATAGTTAAAAAAGTTAATTTTGTTAATTTTTAAATATGTTATTTTTATGTTATTGTATATTTTCTTCTTAAGTATATGTTATTTTTATATTTTATGTTATTGTATAATTATAGTAAAAAAAAAAAAAAATTCTTGAACAATTTGAATTTTATTTTTTTTATATTTTCTTCTTAAGAATGTTATTTTTGTGTTATTGTATAATTATAGTTAAAAAAAATTAATTTTGTTAATTTTTAATTACTGTTTAATAAATCAAAATACAAAGAACATAGAAAAAGTTAAAAGTGAATGACCTCATTCAAATATTGATAACAAAAATAAGAAAAGGTTCATGAATTTATAATTGTTATAAATAAATAAATATTAAGAAAAAAATGTATTTATTTATAATTATCATAAATAATAACAACTCAAAATTTATTTTTAGAATATTATCTTTGGGACTATAAAAAATTTATTTATTTATAATTATCATAAATAATAAAAACTCAAAATTTATTTTTAGAATATTATCTTTAAGACTATAAGATATAAAAAAGTCATTTTTTTTTTTTTAAAGATGAGTTAAATCAATATAATTAAATATGAGAATAAATTATTAACTTTAAAAATATTATTATAAAAATCATTCATTAATAAATTAATTTTTTTCAAGAACATTTGTAAATCCGGCTAGAAATTATTAGATTAAAGTGATTATTTTTATATAATTTGAGTGCTCCATTTAAACAACGTCATAATAATAAGAGGATATTAAATATAAAAATGGAATCATTAATTCTCATATTTAATAGAAATATAATTATAAAAAATATTCATTAATAATTAATGAATATATTTATATTGGAATGATCATGTATTTATAATAATCATAAATAACAAAAAAAAATTAAATATTAAAATGGTTATTTAAACAATGTAAAATTGTGATTTCACCAACAATTATGTTCCCAATTATATTCCCTCATTCAACATTAAAAAAAATATTATTTATCTATAAAAATAATAAAAACTCAAAATTTATTTTTTAAATTTAATATCTAATAATTTAGATTTTTATGAATGAAAAATCAATTTTTTTAAAGACTCAATTTTTTTTTTTTTTAATTTAATATCTAATAATTTAGATTTGTATGATGGAAAATCAATTTTTTCTAAAGATGAAAAGAGATAAGTCAATATAATTTAATAAATAATAAAAAGCTCAAAATTTGTTTCTAAAATTTAATATCTAAATTTTATCTTTGAAACTTCTATAAAAATATGGAATTTTTTTTTAAAGATGGAAAGTCAATATAATTTACATATAGAAAAACAAACCACTTCCGTATTTAATAAGAATATAATTATTAAAAACATTAAAAACAAATCATTAATTCTTATATTTAATGAAAATATAAGAATAAAAAACATTCATTAATAATTAAGAGGACATTAACCAAAATATTTATATTGAGATGGGCTGCACTTTTCCAATTTAAGGGTGACATGCTCTACACCCGTGCATATCTATATTTTTATGACTTTCAATTGCAAATGGAAAATCTTCAATTTAGTTATTACAGATTTATGAAATGGTAGTCCTTTGTTGGTGCAAGCTCGTTTACGACTCCCTCACCCGACTTTAAGTTGGGACACTCTCCGGCATTGAGTTCCACTAATGATATACAATGTTCAACACCGTCCAATTCTTCTAGTGCTACGCATGCATCCATGAACATATAGTAATTTAAGCTTTGTTCTGCGCGAAATCCGATATGCTCTTCAACTCGACACAATCTGATTCCCACAACTCCTCCAATAATACCAATGTTTTATTACCTGGCAGTCTCTGCAAACTCCAACATCCCAACAGCTCCATTTACCCAGCAAGTTACCAAACTCTGGCAGCGGCTCCAAACTCCCGCACCCAGACAGCTCCATAAGCTCGAGGCTCCGCAAGTTACCAAAGGACTCCGACAGCCTCTCCAAAGACCCGCACCCGCAACTAGACAGCTCCATGACCTGGAGGTTTGACAAGTTACCTAAGGACTGTGGCAGCGTCTCCAAAGACCCGCACCCAGACAGCTGCATGTGCTGGAGGCTCGACAAGTTACCTAAGGATTCTGGTAGCCTCTGCAAACTCCAGCACCCAGACAGCACCATCCTTTGGAGGCTCAACAAGTTACCAAAGGATTCTGGTAGCCTCTGCAAACTCCCGCACCCAGACAGCTCCATGCTTTGGAGGCTCCACAAGTTACCGAAGGACTCTGGCAGCCTCTGCAAACTCCCGCACCCAGACAGCTTCATGCGCTTGAGGCTCGACAAGTTACCGAAGGACTCTGGCAGCCTCTGCAAAATCCCGCACCCAGACAGCTCCATGCTTTGGAGGCTCGACAAGTTACCGAAGGACTCTGGCAGCCTTTGCAAACTCCCGCACCCAGACAGCCCCATGCGCTTGAGGCTCCACAAGTTACCGAAGGACTCTGGCAGCCTCGGCAAACTCTCCAACCCAGACAGCTCCATCCTTTGGAGGCTCCACAAGTTACCAAAGGATTCTGGTAGCCACTTCAAACTCTCGCACCTAAACAGTTCCATGTGTTGGAGGCTTCGCAAGTTGCCGAAGAAATAGGACAGACTCTGCAAACTCAGGCACTCGGACAGCTTCATGTGTTCGAGGCTCGGCAAGTTACCGAATGACTCTGGCAGCCTCTCCAAACTCCTACAACCAGACAGCTCCATGTATTGGAGGCTTGGCAAATTACCAAAGGACTCTGGCAGCCTCCGCAAACCCTTGCACCCAGACAGCTCCATGTGTTGGAGGCTCGGCAAGTTACCGAAGGTCTCTGGCAGCCTCTCCAAACCCTCGCAGCAAGACAGCTCCATGTGCTGGAGGCTCAGCAAGTTACCGAACGAATCTGGTAGCGCCTTCAGTTTTGAGCACCTTTCTAACACCAAAACCTCCAACAACCACATCTTGCAAAATTCTTCTGGCTTCCAGAGGTTACCAAAAATCTCTAACCCCGGCGACTGAAAAAGTGCCTGCAAAATCATATGTTTAAACGGTTAAAAATATACAAGTGGATGATTCTCATCAAGAGAACCCATACAATTCCTTTAGAGAGACCTTTACAATTCCTTTAGAGTCCAGCGGTGCAATATCAACCTACTGAAGAACAAACAAATTCCAATTTACCTGCGATCTGTCTTGCCACAAACAAATTTCAATTTACCTGCGATCTGTCTTGCCACAATGTTTTCAGTCGTTTCCCCTCGACCCTCAAAACCCTTAAATTCTGCATTGGAATCCAGGAAGGCAGGTAAGAGAAGGGACAGTCACGCCAATATAAGATTTGGGGAGTGCACCCTCCTCAAAATGAACTCCAAAAGATCCTCCCCTTCAGTGTCAAGAAGTTGCAACTTCTTAACACCAATACCAAGAAAACGATAAAAGATATTGTGAAGACTCATCATGCAGTTCTCGAACAGCTCCGGACTCCTTTTGCGCAGTAACTTCGGTACATTAGGACTATAAGCATCGTTGTTAAGAAACATCTTAATTGTCCGCACTTCCGTTAGTCCCTGTTCATTGTCCAAATACGATCAAAATTTTTGAAACTGTATACAAACTTATATGGAAAAAACGATCAAAATTTTTGAACTGTATACAGACTTACATAGAAAAATTCAAAAAAACGATCAAAATTTTTGAAACTGTATACAAACTTATATGGAAAAAACGATCAAAATTTTTGAACTATATACAGACTTGCATGGAAAAATTCAAATACACTAAATGATTGAATGATTGAGCACTTACAGATGATTGCTCAAGCAAATTATAAATGTTCTCTCGATGCCAAAGACGGCGCGGTAATTTATTCAGCGCAATCTCTCGTCCCAAATCTCTGAGGTGATCGTGCATATGTATATAATTATCACTGTCCACTTCTACCAAACATTTGCTCTCTAGATTTTGAAACCTCGACGAACCTTTCCAGCCTGGTTCGTCCCATATTCGTACGGTGATATCCCTCTTATTTCCCAAGAAAAAGCAGGCAATATCTAAAAATATTTGTTGTTCTTTTTCATGGAGTGCATCGAAAGTAATTTTTAATATCTTATGTATATCATGTGGAACTTCATATACTCGGGAAAGTATTTCTTGCCAATGAGATTTGTCATTTTTTCCCAAGAAAAGTGCCCCAAACACTTTTAAAGACAACGGCAATCCCTGGCATGCCTTGAGAAACTTATCTACCAGATCCTCAAATCCTAGAAGAGGATAGGCTTGACAGAAGGCATAAGAGCAAAAGAGCTCTCGCGAGTGTTGTCGAGGCAGACCTGTTAACTTATAAATGGATGTCTCTTCCACTCCTGACTTTCTTAGGATGTCTCTGTCCCGAGATGTAATCAAAATTAAGCTATTCGAACAGTAGTTATCTCTATTTGGTAAGAGGCTATCTACCTGCTCTTCATGATCTACGTCATCTAAAATTATCAAAAATCTAGAAGATGGAGATGAGAGAAACTCTTTAAGCATCTGTGTACCTTGATGAATGTTGTCTATACACCGATCCGATTTAGTTAAGCCCTTATGAAGTTCTCTCTGCAACTGCAACACATGTACTGAGCTTTTAGCGTTTTCTCTTACATCCGACAAAAAGTGGGATGTATTGTACTCTGCACGCTCTGCTCTCTATTGAAGAACTCTAAAGCCAAAGTTGTCTTCCCCATTCCACCTAAGCCAACTATGCCAACCACCTCAACTTTTCTTGTATGTTGCTGCTTTACTACTCTTTCAAAATCTTTTACTTTATCATCTAAACCAGTGGGATATTTGGCCACATACAATGGTGTCTTTGTAGCCATTATTTCCACCACACGTTTGACGACCTGATCCAGCAACTGACCCTCGTCGCTGGTTATTCACAAACAAAATAAATAAATAAATGAAACCAAAATTCAAAATATCATTTACATATACATGTTATATATTGTGTGCATACATATAGAGGGAATTGGAGGTCTCACCCGTTAAACTTGTTGTCAAGATCAAACCCACTTATGTCTGCAACACTCGAAAGAACAATTCTCCAATTTTGAATGGTGGCGGGGTCATATCGTGGCACAGTCATGTCAGTTTGAGGGTCTTTCGTTTTCTTCATTTGGAGGTTGTGCAGGGCCTTACCGTACAGTCCATTTTTGTTCTGTGTCCACCTAAGCTCAGAAGGCTCGACATGGTAAAATACAGGAATAATTGGAGCCCCCGATTTCAGCATAAGGAGGAGCTCCTTCAAACACCATGGTGATTCAGCGTATGTTGAGGAAAAGACGGCCACATGGACCGAGGCAGTTTGAATAGCACCTTCTATTTGAGAAGGAAAAGGGAGTCCCTCTTGCAATTCCTCCAGGTCTAAAAAGACTGTGAATCCATGTGAAAGAAGACGATGATAGAGATAGCTAGCGAAGGTCTTCTTCGTGTCCGGGCCACGATGGTTAATAAACACATCGTGGCGGCTGTAATCGCAACTGCCGCTGGTGGTGGGATCAGCAGCAGTGGAGGAGGAGGCGGAGAAAGCGTCAGTCATAGTCGAAGGAGAAAACGCTGAATTTCAATTTCAGAATGTGTAGGATGAAAGGCGTTGGGTATATTATTGCCCCTTGCAATAAAAATAGAATAGAAATAAAAATTGGAGGATGGGGGAAGCTCTGGATGTTCGATGCGATGGAGGAGATGAGAGTAGTTTCAGAGGAGCGGAGAAATTGTTGGAAGGATTGGAGTGAGAAAAGTTGGGAGTACAGTTAAACCCTCATTGTGCTTTCACCGGCTATAAAGTAAAGAGTTTTCAGACACGTTCGTTCTAACGTAAGAGCCGGCCATGAACAGCGTCAATGTTATTTCTTTGCGTATGGGGTCCACATGCGTTCGTTCTAGAAAAAGAGGCCGACCATCAACCGCGTCAACGTTATCTCTGCGTGTGGGGTCCACACGTATTCTACTGTATACTTCACTGCATGTGATCTACAACTGGTACGCATTCAAATTAAAAAAAAAATATGTCTATCACTTTTAAAAAAAAAATATGTCATCACTTTCATTTCCAATTTGACACGCATCCATTGAAAACGGCAAGAGGCTCACCTCTGCCTTTCACAGCTGGATGGCATCCCGAAAGGATGCTCTTCGGCGCATGTGCCAAAGCCCGCTGAGCCCGACAAATTAAACTGGAAGGCAAGAATGGAATTAGGGTTTCACATGCGCCAATCCTCCTCAATCTTCGTCAAACTTTAATTATGCACACCTGTACCAAAAGAGAAGGTTCTCTTATTTGCGCGCCAGGAATACTCTAGAATGCCTACTTGAAAGGTTAGATAATGCAAATTGATCCTATCCAATTTGGCAAATAAAAAGAGATTGCAACCCTCTTCATAAATCCTCTGTTTTAAGTGATGATGATGGTACAATGCATTGGGTCTCCGAGGAGATGAACTACAGAGAAACGCATCAAATTCACGTGATGACTTCCCAAATTAAACACACCAAGATCTTTGTGAATGAGAGTGTGGTTGCTAGTTTTTAACTAGGGGTACTATGCCTTGAATGAGAGTGTGGTTGCTAGTTTTTAACTAGGGGTACTATGCCTTGAATGAGAGTGTGGTTGCTAGTTTTGAACTAGGGGTACTATGCCTTGAGTGTTTTTTTTTTTCCAAATAAGATTCATAACTGTCATGGGATGACCAAGATGACCAAGGTTATTATTATATTTTTCTGATTTTTCTAGTCTTCAAAATTGAATGCTCTTTTGTTTGGCATCCGTTTACCTTGAAATTGGGATGCTTAACTTGAAATAAAGATGAGGAAGCTCTTCAATATTTATGGATGAGTTTTCAATGAGTACTTTATTTCTTTATAAACACGTCTTTAAAAGTTTTATTCCTTAATGCCTACCACCACTCAAGTGTACTTGAGTTTCTGATTTCCTTCAAAACCAGTGAGTTTATGAGTTTCTGACCTATTACCCCTTCCGATATATTATTCTGTATCCAAAGAAAATATGACATGTTAAATTCTATAAAATTATATTACCTTGAACAACTTTTATCTTAATATTATTAAGCTAAACAAAATATCACAATATTATAAACAGGTTAAGTTAGAAGAATAAATTAAAGGTCATTATTTCATCCTTGTTAATCCTTGTTTTACAGAAACGGTTAGTAATCTTTTTGAACTATTAGTAATTTTTTTATTTTTAACATTGGTGTATTGGTTATTAATCTCCCTATCAATATATTTATTTTACCCAAGTCATATGAAAATATGTATTCTTATATAACAAGATTATAAAATGTAAATTTTATGTCAATTAAAATAATATTATTATGAAAATTAACCATGTGGATTATCTCAAGTGGATGAGTGCAGTTCTTTGCTCTAATGAGGTTTCCGGGTCGAATTCCCCGTGAGTCTATATAGGGTCTCACTTGATGTTCTCATCGGGTTAGGCCCGTAATAAGGCCGAACGGTTTACCTCATTTACCATCAACGAAATGTGGGGAAGTACTCGAGGGTTTCCCGTGCCCTTTTCCAAGGAAAAAAATATTAGCTCAAGTAGATGAGTGTCAGTGTTTGCTTGAATGAGGTTTCGAATAAGGTTCCAGGGTCGAATCCTCGGCCAAAAGCATGTATAGGACCTCACTTCATGTCCCCACCGGGTTAGGCTCGTAATTAAGAAAAGGTTGCATCTATCTCAATCTTCCCAATGCATGCAAATATACACCGGAGGATGTCTATGCCCATATGCATTCCATGGTGTATATCTGCGAGCATTGGGAGCATGTGCGTCCTCTACCTAGGGCTTATCTCTTGTGTGCATGCAACATCTGTCTCATAAACTTGCTTCTCGACAATCCACTTTAAAGGATTTCTCTCATTACTACAAAATTGATTCGACTCTCTTAACATTTTGAACTAGAATTGTGTGAAGTTCTTGCATTATCTAGTGTGCAATCCAGTGAGACTCCCCAAACGAATATGAGAATGGAAAGCAAGTTTTGATAACCTCTATGAAGATCTTCAAAGTGATTTCTCAACATTTGTAAACTCTCCCTAGATTGTCAAACAAACACTGCTAAAGACCCATTACTTCAACACGCACTAGAGTTTATAAGTTCTAGAATAAAATTTGCTCAAACAAAGGTGGAGACTTGGTTTACAAAAGATGAAGAAATTTGCATAAATGCTATGTTTGGATACATCTAATATGTTGATATTGTCATTTTGATGTTTTTTTATATGTTAATTTTTTTTGGTCCTTTGCTATCCAATTTCTATGTTGTCATTGTTGAGGTAAGGTCTAATAATATTTGATGCTCGAGACCAAATAAGAAGGATAATATTCTAGAAACATGCTTTTCCATGGAAACCCATTTGTATAATACAATGTATATTGTAATGTTTTCTTTGAATTTGTTTGTGAATATCATTTAGATTGTAGTATACTTTTTTATTAATAGGAGATGTAGATAATTTTTTAGAATATTACAAAATTCATCTATCAACTCAAATATTTGTCATCAACAATTTGTAGATGAGAAATTGGGTTTTCAAACTTCACTCTGTGATTTTAATTCCTTTCATTTTCTTAATCTTTATTATCAAATTGATAATTTTTTCAAAAATTTAACTAAAATGATGATTAAAAAAAAAGATAAGAGACATCATTGTCTTAATCTCCTTAATACCCTAAATGATGATAAATAAAAAGACCCTAAATGATGATTAAAAAAAAAAAAGATAAGAGACATCCTTGTCTTAATCTCCATAATGCCCTAAAGATATTAGCTTGGTCCCATTTCCTATAGTATAAAGTGTTAGCACGGAAATTTTCACTATCAAATTTGGTCAATTTTGCAATGACATGATATTTTTTGCAGCGCTAGTGAAACTTGGTGATTTATGTGATGTCTCGTTCCCAAGAGTAGGCCAGCAGGGAGTGACTTAGTAGTCTATATGTTCCCGTAGACTATAGTCAGGCACAAACAGGGAACAAGATGGAGAAATAAGGAGGAATTCATGGCTAAACGATGAATTAAGCCAAAATACTTAGGAAAAGTCACTTAAGCCTAAGTCAACGAAGAATTAGAATGAAAAGGTGTTAAAGGGGGGACTTAATTGATTAATTAATCACTTACAAGGAAAAGCGCCTAGCTTAAGTGAGGTCAATGGTGAATTAGATTGGGAAAGGTATAAAGGGAGGAATTTGACCTAATTCCTCACTATGCATTGTTAAGATTTGATGTTGAGAGTTCCCAGAGGAGGAGGAGAGACGACCTTATTGTTTTGTGAATTTCTGGAGGAAACCACCACCATTGATCGGTTTTGGTGTTGAGAGACACACCCTAGCCCATCGGAGATACCATCCAGGTATTTCACCGTACTTTTCAGAAGTATCCATTGTAGAGTGCACAACTCAGCCAGTGAGGGGGCAAGTCAATTTGAGGGTTTGGAGAGCTACACGAGACCCATATCCAGATTGCAATTTCCTTCCAACCCATTTGATATCCAGTCAGGGCGCTTCTATTGAGCCATCTATCATCAGATTCTGACGGTGGAATCTTGCAGATCGACTCATTCAGCCATTTAGGGCGTAGCTCTTCCGGACAGACATTTGGTGTTGCATGTAGAGTTTCAGAGCAGATCCGGACAAATCCTTCCGACCCATTTCCTAATTTGGTGAGACAATCGTTTTGAGCCATATAACAGTAGATTTCGTTGGTGGAATCTTTTTGGGCACATCCAGTGCTCCAGGAGGTGCGCAAACCCCCCAGGGGTCCAGATCCAGTGCCTTAGAGACGAGATCTGAGATCCGACACTCATCCATTTCAGCCTAGAGGCCAGGATGCTTCTATTAGAGCAGTTTCTGGCGCATTCCGATGGTCTATTCTTCCGGACGATTTTTCCAGCTGGTAGCGGTTACCGTACTTCTCCAGAATCACATATTTTTGTCGATCTATCCGTGCATGCATCAGATCTACTATCATCTTCTGATCACGGGTATTTTTATGTTATTTGATTATATTCCAGTACTGATCCATGAGATCTGATTGACGTTTATATTCCATATTTCCAGTAGACTATTGTATTTCCATGCTCGAACCGTTATTATACATTATATTGGACAGTTGATGTTCTCTACTTTTGCATGCATCCTTTATATGTTGTTTAAAGCATAATATGCAACATGCACATGTAATAACCAACATGCACATGCAATAACCCACATGCACATGCAATAACCATCAAGATCTCAAACATACAACTGAAACGCATCCAGAAACCCCCATTGTATCAGATCAGCAAGATAGAATAGTAGATCAGTAGCAAATATTTCGATCAGCGGGATCAAGGATATTTCAGTGGTATCAGAGCTTTAGTCCTACCAGCCTGTAACTAAAGACCATGAATACAACAGAAGAACCAGATGGTC
>SNQJ01S0010373.1:115803-125918 GCA_010110895.2 Picea sitchensis | reverse complement strand
AGGGTCGACCTGACACTTTCTTATTTTGTAATTCTTTTCTTTAATTATCTTCAGGGCCTACATGTACTTCCTTCTTCAATTCACTTTGTCATCTTCAAAAATTCATTTCTCCTCAACCATGAGGATCCACGTGACATGCCACAAACCACCAGAAGCAACATGATGTATACTATCCATCCATGGGTGTTGTATCTACATGTGCATTTTCCTTCATGTCCAAATACCTTCATCAATCTTGCGGTCCAAAACCCATGACTAGGGTTAACATCAATGACAACAACCAATCTTCCAATAGGGTGCACATATTTCATAGTGTTGCACGCATTTGGGTAAGTGTACGGGAATGACATATGAGTTCGCACCAAGCCGGGTTATATATATGGTTGTATATGTATTGAGATCAGAGAGCCTATGCGATTGTGAGGCTAGTGAGTCGGGACACAGATAGGCCAGTGTGCCTATCCATGTAAAGTGTAATCATACTCAAGTTATTAAAATAATATTACGTCATTGCGCGCAGAAAAATCAGACGAAAAGAGATGGGGGGTGAACTCCACCAGAAAATGGAAAACGGGGTAGGACTTAATTCCTAGGGAATATTTTAATAATATTTATGAAAAAGTGTAAATTATGGATATGTATTTTATCCTAAGTTCCCGAGGGAAGCGAATAGGTAACCAAGTGGCTAAAGCTACTTTTGAAGGTGACAAGTGTCAAGTTTAAGGCATGAAATATATATCGTTGGCCTTAGTGTATGTCATGGGAGAACTCATTCAGGGGGAGGAATCATTATTCATTTTTTTGGACTCTCGTGTGAAGAAGGGGTCGAACCATGTGAGAGAAAATGATTATTACCTTATCTGCACAAAGGAGCTTGTCAGGGGTTTTTGTATTGTAATCTGAGTTTTTCTGTCGAAGAGACGGGTTGTCAAGCCTGTGAGAAATCTCTCTCGGTGAGAGATTTGTTGTCGAAGAGGCAGGTTGTCAGGCCCATGAGCAATCTCTCCAGGTGAGAGTTTTGTTGGGAATTTTTCCTTAGTGCGTTGAGCATTAGTTGTGGGGCTTAGAGACTTCATGTCTGGCCTATAGCTAGTAACCCTAGAAGGGAAGTGGGGCAGCCGAGGGAATTTTGAGTAGAGAAAGGACACACTTCCTTGGGTGTGACAAGTGCACATGGAATGAGATATTGTAGGCTAGTTTCAACATTGGGCACCTTGAGCTGAGAAATTCTGTTGAGTCTCAGACCTTAACCTCTCACCAGGAACCCTTTGGCCCTGTTGAAGTTAAGCCCCAGCTAAGGGGTGACCTGTTGTTGAATCCTTATGAGCAACAACGTTTAAGGCTGGGAGGAACGTCTGAGTTCTGCACGCAGTTGGTGAGTTTTCATAAAAAATAAGTGTCTTTATGTGCTTGTCTCATTTACTGTGTGCTTATTTATCTGTGTTTAAAATGGGATTGATTCTTGTATGATTGTTTCATATAAGTAATTGTTATTATTCTGTAATATGTTTCTTGCACATGTAAGGTGGTGCTAATAGTCATTATTTGTAGTCATGCATGAGTATGAAAATTATTGTTAGTTTTCTTGTTAATTTAATCTTATGATTATGGTCATGAGTCTCTGAGGTAGGGTTTGAATGGCTGTGTATGCAGGAAAATAGCATGTGTGCACAAGAGGCTAGAATTCATTGTGTGTGTATGGAATTAAACCCCGCGCATAAGGAAAATCAGAATTGTTATGTGACGCCAGAAGGGTTGTGTGCACAATAGTGCTTGTGCACAATTGTATCGAGTTACTTCTGCTATGTTTTAAGTTATGTAAAAATAAGAAAGCTATTGTGGTGGGACTCATCTTGAGGTTGAGCACATTACTTCAAGTGATACTGTGTAGACTAGTGTGTATTATAGAATCTATGCGGTGGATTTTTGGAGTAGCATTGTTCAATAGTAAGTTGGGTGATGTTACAGTTTGGTTTTTAGAGCTATGTCAGAGCATTTTGGAGTAGCATGGCCTAGCCTGGGTGGATGGGGACGTTACATTGTGGTATCATAGCTACAGGTTCAACACTGGACTTGTATGGGCCATAGGTCAACAAGAAGCATCATAGATCTAGTTTCAACATTGAGCCTACATGGACCGAGTTCTACTTGAGGAAAAATTTGAAATGAGAAGTGGTCGAATTTGGAAATATAATGTTGCCATGGTGTGTCTAAGATAAGAATATGCAATTATGCATGCTAAATTTTGGACATTGTGAGATGCAGCACTAGAACTGCGCAGGAAATAATGGTGCATGAGTGTGCGCACTAAAGTTTGGGGTTGCACGGAGTAAAATTTGTGGTGCACGTGCACTATTGATATGCGGTGTATATGTTGAAATTGACATCACGCATTGGCATGTGTTCAATACCAGTGCGCACATGGATTTTAGAAGGAAGGTGTAACGTCCCTGACCGTCAACCCCACGACCGGGAAAACGCTACTATGCGGAAACATTCTCATACTTATATAATATGCATTTAAATGAAATTAAATGGCTTAACATAGTATACATACAATTACTGCTAAAGTACAGAATAATTCAATAAATAGTAAACATCATCGCAATGGAATACATGATAATATTGCAAACATCACAGACACGCATTTAAAAGCTAAATTTAAACACATGCATATACTTATCTTTAAAACTGTAGTAATTCCACCAACCACGTGAAGACCTTCCACGAACCTCCCAGCCTTAGACCCTGCTGCTCATCACTCTCAGCAGTGGGTCACCCCTGAGCTAGGACCAAGCTCCACCCAAGGCAAGGGAATCCTAGACTAGGTTGAGGTTACAAGAAAATTGCACAGAATAACTGGAAGGATTCTTCCCAAGATGCCCTCTTACGCCCCCTACTCACGGATTCTCATTCCCCACATGTCTGTTCCGCCCTGGAGTATACACCTTCACAAGAAAAATCCATCATTGCTTCACCTCCCTTTTTAGGCCTTGGCAACAAGCCAAATCAGGAAGTCTCAGAGCTCCGTAGCTGGTGTTGGACTCTCTCTGGGAGAAAACCCCTTCCCAGCAGACTCCTTCACCTGGAAAGAGATGCTCACAAGCCTGACAACCTACCTCTTGGAACACAGGCCTAACAACTCGACTCTTCCTCTAGTTTCCACTTCAATTTCTGCAAGTTCGTGATAACAAAAACATCAATAACTTTTGGCTAGCTCACGGGTGACAACAGCAACAGGAAAAACAGGGAGTGCATACAGGAAACGGTAATAGGCCACTAAAACACAACACGGTTCAGGTAACACTCATTTGCAGGATGCGTGACAAGTAATTCACGCAAAGGTCGAACATCGACTAAATAGTTCAGATACAATGGTATCGGTTTCTCAATAAAAATATCACCAGCTTCGGGTTTTAGAGCCGGGGAAGGCTTACAGAAATCAGACGTAGATCTTTCTCGGTTCAGTCAGACGGACGACAGAATGGGGAACGAACCCCCTCCACGGCTCAATCTTTGGGTTAAAATGCATGTGCCTGGGTCGACACATGTCGCCCATGAAACCGCATGCGCTCCATCAGCATGCATTCCCTCTCCTAAGAACTTAGAACAACATATATTTCGCATGGCTTTTGGAATAATATTAAAATATTATTCCCAAGGACTTAAGCCCATAGGCTCAACACTTAGCCTCTCTTTCCAACCTTCCAACCCCCAATACCTTATCCATTCTATGGAAGCTTAGGCCCCCATCACTCATTCATCGTGGTCGGTCTACATGCAGCGATGTTCATATTTTTATTAATGTTCTGCATAATTACATTTACAAAAATAGGCTCCTAGCCTTAACACTTAGGCTCTCCGGCCTAATAAACTCATAAGCCTTACCAACTTATATTAACTTGACTCACTAGCCTATAAAACATGATTTACAACTCATAAACATGATTACAACAGGGCTCATCCTTGGGGATATTACAATCCCCTCCCCTTATTTTTGCACTGTCCTCAGTGCAACTTTCACACAATATCAACAAGATTTCCAAAATCTTCAAAAAGATGCGGGTATTCTACCCGCATAACATCCTCATTCTACCATGTTGCGTCCTCAGGATCGTACCGGGTCCACTGGACCTTTACAAGCCCTATAGCTCGATTCCAGAGTTGTTTTCTTTTCTTGTCCAATATGCGAACAAGATGCACTTGCAGGACACCTTCTTGCTTCACCTGAATCACATTCCAATCGATAACATGATTAGAATCATGTATATATTTCTTAAGCAATGAAACATGAAACACATTATATACAGTCATGGATGCAGGTAATGTAAGCATTTATGCAACTGGCCCAATCCTTTCTAGGATTTCAAATGTCCCACAAAATCTGGCTGCCAACTTGGTGCAGTTTCCCAGCTTCAGGGAACTTCTGTTAGCTTTTACTTTCAGGAAAACATGGTCACCCACTTTAAACTCCCTGTGGGTTCTGTTTTTATCAACATAACTTTTTTGCCTGTCTTGGGCAGCTTTCAAATTTTTCTTAATTTTTAGCATTTGCTCTTCCATTTCCTTGAGCAACGTTTGCTCAACTACTGCTCTGTCAGCTGGATTATCCCATCTTGCTAGAGTATTTCACTTTCTTCCATAAAGCACTTCAAATGGGCTCATATTCAATGATGCTTGATACCCATTATTGTAGGCGAATTCTACCAAGTGTAGGTAGTCTTCCCATTTCGATGGTTTGTCCATCACATACATTCTTAGTATGTCTTATATTACTCGATTCACCCACTTTGTCTACCCATCCGAATCAGGATGGTAGGCTGTATTGAAATTCATATTCATTTCGAACCCTTTGAAAAATCCCTTCCATAAATTCAAGGTAAATTTCGGGTCTCTGTCGACACAATTGTCTTGGGAATTTTGTGCAATCGTGCCACTTCCTTCATAAAAATATCAGCAACATCTACTGCCTTATGAGTGGTCTTTAACGGAATGAAATGGGTAGCTTTTGTAAGCTTGTCCACCACCACCATAATGGAATCATGTTTCTTGTCTGTTATGGGCAATCCGATGATGAAATCCATCATTACTACTTCCCACTTCCACTCAGGAATGGGTAAAGGTTGCAACAACCCTGTTGGTTGTCTATGCTCAGCTTTAACCTTTTGGCATTCCATACATCTGGTGATGTATTCTGCAATCTCTTTCTTCATACTTGGCCAGAAATAATCGCTCTTGACTGCTGCCATGGTTTTCTGATATCCAAGGTGCCCTGCATAAGGGACATTATGCATTTCATGAAAAATCATACATTTCAAGTCCTGGACATTAGGTACATAAATTCTTTTTTTGTACAGAAGTATTCCATCGTTTTCCAGTTTATAATTTTCCACTTTCTATGGCCTCTCACCTTGTTGTAGCTTTGCTACCATCCCCCTGTACTGCAAATATGAATTTGCAACTTCCAAAATTATGCCCTTTATATCAGTTCGGTACATTCTAATGGTTGTAGCATGTAATTCGTGCACCTTTCTGCTGAGTGCATCAACCACCTTGTTTTCCTTCCCTTTGAAATGATTGATATCAAAGTCGTATTCACATAGAAACTCTAGCCACCTACTCTGCCTAACATTTAGTGTGGGATGGTCAAACAAGTATTTCAGATCATTGTGGTCTATTCTCAATTAAAATCTCCTCCCCATGAGGTAATGTCTCCATTTCTTTGGCGCGTGAACTATTGCTGCCAACTCCAAATCATGAGTTGTGTAGTTCCTTTCATGCTATTTCAACTTTATGGATTCATAACAAATTACAAATCCATTCTAACTGAGGACTCCTCTCAGTCCTTCTTTGCATGCATCGGTGCATACCACAAAATCTTCATTTGGGTTTGTGATCCTCAGGATTGGAGCACTGGTTAATAGTTTCTTCAATTGTTGGAAGCTTCTCTCACAATCCTCTGTCTACAGAAACTTCTTCTCCTTCCTTTGCAAGGAAGTGATAGGGTAGGCTTTCTTTGAGAACCCTGCGATAAACCTTTTGTAATAGCCCGCTAGACCCATAAAGGATCTAACTTCTGCCACATTCCTTGGCGTTGTCCATTCTCTAATGGCCTCAACCTTCTCAGGATCCACGACGATCCCTTCTTCTGAAATAATATGCCCTAAGTAATGGATTCGTTCCTGATAAAATGAGCATTTTCTCAACTTGGAATACAACTAGTGCTCTCTTAGCACTTGCAACACCATCCTCAGGTGTTGTTCATGCTCTTTCTCTCACTTGGAATACACCAGAATGTCATCCAGGAAGACTATGACAAAATTGTCTAGATAGTCCTTGAATACACCATTCATCAAGCACATAAAAACATCAGGTGTGTTCGATAGTCCAAACGACACCACTATGAACTCGTAATGACCATACCTTGTTCTAAAGGTGGTCTTATTGATGTCTTCATCCTTTATTCTTACCTGGTGATCTATCTTCGAAAATATCTTCACGTCCTTCAACTGATCGAAGAGGTCATCAATCCTCGATAGAGGGTACTTGTTCTTAACAATTACTTTGTTTAACTGTCTGAAATCAATACACAGCCTCAACGTTCTGTCCTTCTTCTTCACGAATAGAACTGGGGCACCCCAAGGTGACACGCTTGGGTGAATGTACCCCTTCTTTAGAAGCTCTTCAATCTACAATTGCAACTCTTTCAGCTCTGGCGTACTCATTCTATAAGGAGCTTTCGACAGTGGAGTTGCTCCAGGCGTCAAATTTACAGATAAATCGATATCTTTCTTTGGAGGTAGTCCGGGTACCTCCTGAAATACATATTCAAACTCTTTTAGTACCGCATGGTATCCAATATTTGAGACCTCATCCTTAGATCCTTCCTCCATATGGGCTGCAAACAACTTACAGTCTTTCCTGTAGCATTTCTTCAGCTATAATGCTGAAATTTCTCTGACAACTACAACTCTGGGAATTTGTTGGACTGTTTTCCGATTCCCCTCCTCATCTAGGAAAGTAAATGCCTTGTTATGACAGTCTAGGAGGGCATGGTGTTGGTCCAACCAGTCCATCCCAATTAAACAGTCATAAGAGCCTACACGCAGAATATTCAACTCAACCTTCGTGCTCAATCCCTTCATGTCCACAAGACATGACTTAACCAACTTAGTGGCTTTCCTCTTGGTTCCTATAGCCAACTACACTAACCAAGACTTTTCATGTTTGATTTTTGATAAATGAAAAATTTCCACCACTCTAGGATCTATATAACTATGGCTAGCCCCTGAATCAATTAAAATAGTAAAGACATGGTTGCTAATCATACCTTCTACTTCAATCATGTATGATTGAAATTCAACTTGCTTGTTGTCTAGCCGCATAGATTCTTGGCATTCTACTGCGCATGTCCTCCATTGTTTCGACTTGCTGAACATTATGGACAACTCTCTCTTTGCCATTTTTATGGGGACAATATCTGTACTTGTGGTTCTCTTTACAGCCCCAACACTGAATGGGTGCCTGTATTGGCCTTTGTTCCCCCACTTCAACCATTCTCGACTCTCTAAACGATTGCTGTCCTTGAGGACTATTTCTGAAAAAAGGAGGCTTGTTTCCCTTCTGCCTCTGCTCTTTCTTGAACTTCCTCTGGTCGTCCCAAGCATTCTGAAAGGTAGGATTTTCTCTTTGCTATTCATATAAGAATTTCACTCTTCTTATCGTTTCTTCCATAGTCTTAGGATCATCATACTGAATCTTGTCTCCAATAGGTGGAAATCCACTTAGATACCTCTGAATCTTGACAGTCTCCTCCTTAATGAACGGAACATACTTCAATAGTTCCAAAAATCTTCACTCGTATTCATCAATGGTCATGCTACCCACCTTGAGTTCGAAGAACTCCTTCATCTTTCTGTCATAATATCTTTTAGTCAAATATTTCTTCTCGAAATACCTCTTGAATTCCTTCCAAATGATATATTTCTCTCTAATGTGCTGCACCTGCACCAGTTGATCCCACCACATGGATGCTTTTCCTTTTAGTTGATACATCACAATTCTTCCTTCAGCATGAGAGGAATAATTATGCAATTGGAAGTACTTCCTCATTCCTAGCAGCCATGTCTTGACATCTTATTCCTTCTGGTGTTCTCCATCAAACGTGGGAGGCTTAATCTTATTCATTTCTCCTTTCAGTCCATCCACTCCATACCTCTTATGCTTTCTGGTAGGAGATGGGCTTGAACTACAGCGTGTTTCTTTACTGGAATTCTTTGTGGAGCAACGCCAATGTTCGCTAACACTCCTCGATCTTCTTTTCCTCTCAGGGGTCCTGCGACTCCCTATTTGGCTTGTGTCAATCTCTTTTTCCAATTTCTTTTCAATCCTATCCAGGCTCCGCATCAACTTCAAGTTGAATTCACCCTGTTGATCCCTGGCTTTCATGATCTTTTAGATATCAACTCGGTGATCCTGGGCATATTTCTACAATCTTTCAATGATTTTCATCATATTCCCTTCCTTATCTGATCAGAATCTGGACCAAGGGTCAAATTTTAGCCCAAAAATAAAAGTGTTCAGAATATCCTCAAAACAAACAGGAGCATAGGCCTCATGGTCATGAACCCAACGCACTTCGAACGGGGTCAAACGGACATCGGATGAGTGAGATATCACATTCTGTTCGATTTGCCAAACAAGAAAAAAAAATGTTGACTGTATAGTCCGTACAGGTGATGACGTGGCAGGGTTGTACCTCACACGTGGTAGTGATGACGTGGCTTGATGATGATGTGGCATATGATGATTGGGAAAAGTTGATGTGGCAATCATTTAATGGGTAGACATGTGGACGAATGGGGTTTCGACACATTGCATAACGAATGGGGTTTCGACACGTGGCATATATGTGGCAAATGGTATGGTGCCACGTGGCCGAGGAGTGGGCTGCCACGTGGAACCTAGGTTTGTTTGTTTAAAATTATGGTGGAGTCTATGGGAGTCGAACCTCGGACCACCACATATGGAAAAGTCTTGGCAAAGGCAGCCCAACCGGAGCGTCGCATGGTGTTTCTTATTATATATATGTATTGACATATATTTAAAATCGCTAATGTCAATGGTTGGCGTGGGGTCCCAGCTGGGGCTTATCCCCAGAACTTGGTCACACACCCCTTTCCATATGACCATGCCCCACATATTTTCACACAGGTATTTAAACCATAAAAAGGATCTCTCCCATTGCTTGACACTTGTCGCGACCTCATCCAATCTTTGAACGAGGCCCTTAATTTGGGTTGGGATGTGGCCATATGGCCTCCCATGCACCCAACACCTTTGCCTTTGGGGGCTTAGTTTCACTAATGGTGCGACAAATTCACACATTTTACGGGCATGTGCGTGTGTGTTGGGTTTAGGCACAGGAAATGTCCAGAAGCCAAGTTACTCACACAGGAGTGTGTTTTGGCGAACCAGAGACATCAAGCTTGAAGGAGGAAAATGGTAGGAGGCCTAACTTCTTCATCTTTTGGCCAAATGAGGTGCCGAAAAAGCCCAGCTAGGGGTTTTTGGATGTTTTGAATCCATTGGCACTATTTTCAAACGCATTTGGAGACTTATTTTGCAGAATTTTCTACTTTGAAGTTTCAGGGAGCTTTAGGGAGCTTAGGGCCACCATTGAAGGAGGTCATGCTCAGATGAGCCCAAGTCTATTTTATGTGATTGAATGGTCATTTTTGACTAATTGTTATTATATTAACACATTGAGATAGGTTTCAGAGGCATTTGAGGACTTTTACAGGTGTTTTTTCCACAAGAAAGCTCAGGGAAGCTCAAGGCCACATGTAGAAGAGGTCATGCCCGGATGAGCCATGGTCCGTTTTCAGAGTTCTATTAGTCATTTTTGGGGTTTTTATGTATTCTGAACCCAATGGTATAGTCAGTAAATCCATTGGAGTTGAGACACATCTTGTAAAATAATATTTGACAAACTAATCCCAAAGAGCCTAGTCCATTGATGGAGGTTCAAGGAGATGTAGCCCAGTTGGGGGTGAAATCCTTTATCATCTTGTTATTGTTGTGAGTTTGCTGATATATTTGCTGCACTTATGTTG
>SNQJ01S0010373.1:90105-115335 GCA_010110895.2 Picea sitchensis | reverse complement strand
GGAGAAGCACCAGCTTCTTGAAAAGTTGCATGAGATGGAGACTCAACTCCATGAGGCAAAGGAAACCCTTACCAAGTACATGCATGAACATGAGATATGTAATGTTGGTTTTTCTTCAAATTCCTCTCAAGATGAATGCTTTGGTGTTTTTAAAAATAACACTAGAGGAATAGGGTCCAAGTTATTGTTAAAAATGGGCTATGAAGGTAGAGGGTTAGGCAGGTATGCACAAAGCATTGTTGAGCCTATTATTGTTGAGGAGAGGCCCAAGTATAGGGGTCTTGGATATGAATATAAAGATGGAGAATATTCCAAAGTTGAGGAGACAAGGGAAAAAGTTCCAAGAACAACTTTTGTTTCAAGTTCAATCCCTCAAGCATGCAAAGTGTGTGTTCAAGATGAATGCAAATGTTGGAAACAAGAGAGTTGTGACAGCCATGAAGACAAGAACATCTTTGTTGGTATTCAAAAGAGAGATAGTAACTCTTCAAATTCACCTCCTCAAGAAGGCGATAAAGGTGAATGTTCAAGAACTTTTGTTGCAAGTTCAACCCCTCAAGAATGCAAAGTATGTGTTCAAGATGAATGCAAATGTGTGAAACAAGAGAGTTGTGACAACCATGAGGACAAGAACATTTTTTTTGGTCTTCAAAAGAGAGCTAGTAACTCTTCAAATTCACCTCCTCAAGAAGGCTATAAAGGTGAATGTTCAAGGTATATTTCTGCCTATAATTCAGTTGCTTTTGATTATGTTAAGCATGGTAAATTTTCATGTAAAAATGGGAGAAAAAGTCCATGTACATATTGTGTTTTAGATAACCATCATGTTTCAAGATGTTGGAAAAGATTGACCACATTCAGGAAACTTTCCAAGCAAAGGCAACTTGAAAAGAAGATGCAAAAGATTTGCACTCATTTCCATAAGAGAGGTCATCTCATTGACCAATGTTGGACATTGCATCTAACCACTCATCCACAACACAAGAAGCAGATGGATAAAAAGACTGGCAAGAATGGAAGAGGAGATTCCATCATCGATGTGAGTCAAGATGATTCACAAGAAGAGGATTTTCAGCAGGAAAAGTCACCATTGAGTTGGCTTGGTAAGAAATGGTTAGATGTCTTGAACAAGTAAGGCTTGCATTTCTTTGTTTATAGATGCATATTGCAGCCTTATGTATGCATTTTTGTTGAAAGTATGACAAGTTGCAGTGATTTATCACAACTTATATGATGCAAGTTTGCATGTGAATGCAATTCATTTGAAGGCATTCTTGTTGTTGCACAACTTCGCCAGGAGGATGTAAAAGATGGGTATGATACTCACTTGTTGTAGGCATTTATCTTTTTCATTTTCAGCTCTTATGTACCCACATGTTTTTGGCTTTATGAACTTATGTTTGTACTTGAAGGAGAGTTGAAGAGCTATGCACATGCATGTGTTTTTGTATGTGTGTAAACAGTGAACTTGGTGACATTTCATTATGAGTGACTCATGATTGTGACATGGTTGTGTGTCATGAATGTTAACTTGTCATTTTGGAATGTTGATGTTTTTCAAATGAGTCTCAACTTGTGTTGATGTTGTCTTGACAACTATGTTGTGTCGATCATGTTTTTCGACTTATGTTTAGTCGATGGTGTTTGTCGGCTTGCAAGTCGATATTGAATACACCAAGATGCAGGAAAACACCATGTACTTTGATGAAGTACAAGATGAGACCATTTTTTTGAAGAGAAAAAAGACTTTGTTAGCATCATTTTCAATCTTTTATAAAATTTGTTTTCAAGATTGATGGTTTTCTTGGTTTGTGGCAAGATGTCGCAGGGAAGTTTTGCATCCATTGTAGAGCGAATTGTGTTGACACAAAAGAGTTCAAAAGAGGGACTGTTTCTCAGTGGGAAGGTTGTCAGTCTTCCAAGAACAAAGAGAACAATGGGTCAACAACAGCCAGAGGACAGTGGTTGAGGGACATAGCTAGTTGCAGTGCAAGGCATGTCAAGGTACCCAGGTGATTGCCAAAAATGATTTTCAAGTAGAATCAGTTGATAGAACTTGGAAGTAGAAGAGTATTGAAGCTCAGGCAGATAATCATCAGATTTTGTGGGTCCAAAATCCTTTCAGTGGGAAGGTGTGATCAGAATCTGGACCAAGGGTCAAATTTTAGCCCAAAACGCAAAGTGTTCAGAATCGCCTCAAAACAAATAGGAGCGTATGCCTCGTCGTCATGAATCCAACGCACTTTGAACGGGGTCAAACAGACATCGGATGAGTGAGATATCGTGTTCTGTTCGATTTGCCAAACAAGAAAAAAATACTAACTGTACAGTCTGTATAGGTGATGACGTGGCAGGGTCGTACCTCAAATGTGGCAGTGATGATGTGGCATATGCTGATGTGGCATATGCTGATTGGGAAAAGTTGATGTGGCAAGCATTTAATGGGTAGACACGTGGACGAATGGGGTTTCGACACATGGCATAACGAATGGGGTTTAGACACGTGGCATATATGTGGCAAATGGTATGGTGCCACGTGGCCCAGGCGTGGGCTGCTACGTGGCACCTAGGTTTGTTTGTTTACAATTATGGTGGAGTCTATGGGAGTTGAACCCTGAACCTCCACATATGGAAAAGTCTTGGCAAAGGCAGCCCAACCGGTGCACTGCATGGTGTTTCTTATTATATATATGTATTGACATATATTTAAAATCGCTAATGTCAATGGTTGGCGCGGGGTCCGGGCTAGGGCTTAGCCTCAACCCCCGGTCGCACACCCCTTTCCATATGACCATGCCCCACATATTTGCGCGCGGGTATTTAAACCATAAAACATATCACTCCCATCACTTGACACTTGTCGCGCTCTCATCCAATCTTTGAACGAGGCCCTTAATTTGGGCTGGGACATGGCCATATGGCCTCCCATGCGCCCAACACCTCCGCCTTTGGGAGCTTAGTTTCGTTAACGGTGCGAAAAATTCATGCATTTTATGGGCATGTGTGTGTGTGTTGGGTTTAGGCATGGGAAATGTCCAGAAGCCAAGTTATTCACACAGGAGTGCGTTTTAGCGAACCAAAGACAATAAGCTTGAAGAAGGAAAATGGCAGGAGGCCTAACTTCTTCATCTTTTGGCCAAATGAGGTGCCGAAAAATCCCAGATAGGGGTTTTTGGATGTTATGAATCGATTGGCACTGTTTTCAAAGGAATTTGGAGACTTATTTTTCATATTTTTCTACTTTGAAGTTTCAGGGAGCTCTAGGGAGCTTAGAGCCACCATTGAAGGAGGTCATGCTCAGATGAGCCCAAGTCTATTTTCTGTGACTGAATAGTCTTTTTTTACTAATTGTTATGCTATGAACAAATTGATATAGGTTTCAAAGGCATTTGAGGACTTTTACAGGTGTTTTTGCCACAAGAAATCTTAGGGAAGCTCAAGGCCACATGTAGAAGAGGTCATTCCTGGATTAGCCATGGTCCTTTTTCAGAGTTCTATTAGTCATTTTTGGGGTTTTTATGTATTCTGAACCCAATGGTACAGTCATTAAATCCATTGGAGTTGAGATGCATCTTGTAAAAGAATATTTGACAAACTAATCCCATATAGCCTACTCCATTGATGGAGGCTCAAGGAGATGTAGCCCAGTTGGGGGTGAACTCCTTTATCATCTTGTTATTGTTGTGAGTTTGCTGATATATTTGTTGCACTTATGTTGTTGTTGTATTTTCTTTAAACAACATATTTAACCATTAAAAATTCCTCACACATAAACACCTAAAAGATTCATAAACTCAACACATAATTTATCTTGCATAACTAAGACATTGAGCAAGGTCCTGAAAAGTTTATTTTAATGGAGTAGAGGGTGCTTGCATAGAAAAACAAGTCAACCCCCTATTTTTAGATCATTATCCATCTCCTTTCCGTGCCCATTGGAGTTCCATCCTTCGACTCCCAAGTTGACATCCATTCCTTTTCTTTCATTCTCTGAACTGGAGGAAATCCACACCTCTTCCATTTATTTGCACTCAACGACAACTCTGACCGGTTCTGGCCCTCGTCAACTTCTGCTATCACAACGTGCAAACAACCAAAATTTGTCATGCCATCTTTCCTTAACAAATTCCACACATTCAAAACCAACCCGATTTTAAGAAAACATTTCAACTTCATGAATCTTTTGAGCTCTGCTCGGCTCTATAACTTTTGGGCAATAGTCCCCTCTTTCTTAGTCCCCAGCCCATGTAATCACGGGTTGTGACCAAACTCTAGACCACTATCTCTTGAGTTCTAGTTACCAAACTCGTGACATCGGGTGGATCAATGGTCCACGTCTACCCATCATCCCACGGTTGAAATCCATTGTGGTCTTTCCATCTTCGAAGTTTTCGGGACTTCAGGATTTCAAACTTGTAGGCTCCCACACTTTCTTCTCTCTCCAACTCCCGACATCCGAAATTTCGATCTACTTTACCTCTCGGGCCCACATAGTACCAAGGCGGTGACATGTGGTGCACTTAAGAAGGTCCACACTACCTCAGGTGACGCCATCCGACCCCATTGCGTCTACTTTACTTCGGGCCCCACTAGTATGTGGCACATATCCCACATGTCCTCATCCATCCAAGTGACGTCGACCCGACTCACTACTTCGTCTCTTCGAGATTTTGCGATTTTGGGCTTTGGGAGTTGGTGCGTAAGCACATCCCATTTCTCTTGACATCCGAACTACCGAAATTACAATCGGCTAAACTGCTTGATCCAACGGTCGAGATCTTTTCCCAGATCTACGGTGTAGATCTCCTCGAGTTTTCGGGGTTTCGGGTTTCAAAGATGTTCACCTCTCCTCACTTCCCATCTTCCGACTTCACAAAATCTGAAGGGTTCTCGCGATTAACTCAAGCACGACTCCACAATATATAACGGTCGAGCCCTCCTCCCAGATCTACAACGTAGATCTTCTCGGGTTTTTGGGGTTTTGGATTTCGAGGTTCTGTGTCTCAGTGCTCCCCACTTTTCCCGACAGCCAAACTCCCGAAAGGCTTCTCGGATATCCTTCCAGCACCTTCTCTGGATCTAATGGTCATAAATGTCTCTCCTTTCTAAAAGATCCTACGGCTCCCATAATCCAAGTGTTGAGTACTCTCTCTCTGTGGTCAAATACCACGTCGGCTACAATTTTATTCTACCACTACTCCTCCTGAGCTTCTTAATACAACCAAGTAACTCCTTGGCGCTCATGAATGCTCTAAGGTTCGAAATTGGTTCCTCCAACACAATTTCACTCGATACCTTGGGTCCAAAGACCACTTATCCAACCCATCCAGGCTCAACGTAGAAACTATGGCTCTGATACCATACTATAACTTCCCCGGCCTTCAACCCCACGACCGGGAAAATGCTACTACGCAGAAACATTCTCATACTTATATAATATGCATTTAAATGAAATTAAATGGCTTAACAGAGTAAGCATACACTTACTTCTAACATACAAAACAATTCAATCAACAATAAACATCATCGCAATGGAATACATGATAATATTACAAGCATCACAGACATGCATTTAAAAGCTGAATTTAAACACATGCATATACTTATCTTTGAAACTGTAGTAATTCCACCAACCACGTGCAGACCTTCCACGAATATCCCAGCCTTAGACCCCAATGCTCATCACTATCAGGAGTGGGTCACCCCTGGGCTGGGACCAAGCTCCACCCAAGGCAAGGGAATCCTAGATTAGGCTGAGGTTACAAGAAAAATGCACAGAATAACCAAAAGGATTCTTCCCAGGATGCCTTCTTACACCCACTACTCACAGACTCTCATTCCCCACATGCCTATTCCACCCAAGAGTATACAACTTCACAAGCACAGTCCATTATTGCTTAACCTCCCTCTCTGGGTCTCGACAAAAGGCCGAATCAGAAAGTCTCAGAGCTCTATAGCTGGTGCTGGACTCTCTCTAGGAGAAAACCCCTTCCCAACAGACTCCTTCAATTGGAAAGAGATGCTCACAGGCCTGACATCCTGCCTCTTCGACCACGGGCCTAACAACCTGACTCTTCAACCAATTTTCACTTTAATTCCTGCAATTTTAGGATAACAACAACATCTTTTGGCTCGCTCACGGGTGACAACAACAACAGGAAAAACAGGGAGTGCAAATAGGAAATGGTAACAAGCCACTAAAACATAACACGGTTCAGGTAACACTGGTTTGTAGGATGTGTGACAAACAATTCACGTAGAGGTAGAACACCGACTAAACAGTTTGGATACAATGGTATCAGTTTCTCAAGAAAAATATCACCGACTTCGGGTTTCAGAGCTGCGGAAGGCTTACAGAACTCAGACGTAGAGCTTTCTCGGTTCAATCAGACGGACGACATAATGGGGAATGAACCCCCTCCATGTTTAAATCTTTGGGTTAAAATGCATGTGCCTGGGTCGACACATGTCACCCATGAAGCTGCATGCACTCCATCAACATGTGTTCCCTCTCCCAGGAACTTAGGACAAAACATATATTTCACATGGCTTTTGGAATAATATTAAAATATTATTCCCAAGGACTTAAGCCCCTAGGCTCAACACTTAGCCTCTCTTTCCAACCTTCCAGCCCCCAATCCCTTACCCACTCTGTGGAAGCTTAGTCCCCCATCACTCATTCATCGTGGTCGGTCTGCATGCAACGATGTTCATATTTTTATTAATGTTTTGCATAATTACATATACAAAAACAGGCTCCTGGCCTTAACACTTAGGCTCTCTGGCCTAATAAACTCATAAGCCTTACCAACTTATTTTAACTTGGCTCACCAGCCTATAAAAAATGATTTAGAACTCATAAACATGATTACAACAAGGCTCGTCCTTGGGGATATTACAAAAGGATTCTAACAAGATGGTGCAGATTTTTTATGAATTTATCTCATGAATTTGTTTAAAAAATATTGTTTCCTGTACGTTTCACATAATTATCAGCGATCATAGCAGGACAGAATAAACGAAAAAATTCAAGAAGCATGGAAGATGCGTAGAGAGATTCTAGTTATGATGATGAATTCAAATATTTGTATGTCAGTTTGGGTGTTGATGGTACAAAATCCAAGGAAGTGTGCATTAACTTGGTAGAAACCATTAAGGGACGGAAAAAAGATGTCCAAAGCTATAAAATTGGTAATGAAAGGGTTATGAAAGAAAAGAAGAAACAAGATGACTTCAATGTCAAGTTGATGCAAAGCTTGGACATAATAGAAAATAAAATGGACAAGGAGACATAGACAAGTAGGTCAAGAAGTTGCAGGTCTCATGATGAGAAAAGAAGAGAAGCAAGAAGTGTTGGTAGGAACAATCCTCACTCACCAAGGCATTCATTTAGGAAAGCGTGCAGTAGTTCAAGTCCATCTCTTGTTAGGAAGCATAAGAGAAAGACTGGGGTGAATGAGCTACATGGAGAAATGAATAAGATCAAGCTTCCTACCTTTGATTGTGAGATCAAGAAGGATGAAGATGCAGAGACTTGGTTGTTGGGTATGAGGAAGTACTTCCAGCTACATAATTATTCTGCGGCAGGCATAAGGGAAAATTGTCATCTATCAACTAGAAGGAAAGACATCAATGTGTTGGGATCAGTTCCTGCAGGTGCAACACATTGATGAGAAGAAGGTTACTTGGAGGGAGTTCAAGAGGTATTTTCAAAAAAAATACTTAACCAAGAGGCACTATGACTAGAAAATGAAGGAGTTATTCGAACTCAAGCTTGGGAGTATGATGATAGATGAGTATGAAAGAAGATTCTTAGAGATGTTGAAACATGTCGCATTCATCAAAGATGAGCAAGTTAAAATTTAGAGGTAACTGAGTGGGTTGCCCTCATTTATCATAAGGTGTGTTAAATGTCTTTATGATCAACAAAGGGGAAGATTGACTTTTCAAAAGGCTTCGAAAGACAAGAGGAAAAACAATATGGAACATAGGAAGAAGGGGGCTAAGCCACCATTTTTCAGAAATAATGCGCAAGGACAACCAACTCTCAAGGAGCCCAGAATGACGAAGACATTGGGGGGAAATCAATGGCAACAATCTATCCAATGTTGGATTTGTGGAAGAGATCATTTGCGCAGAGATTTCCCTCAAAGAGGTGATAAAGAGAGGATTGTGCACAGTGTACATCAAGTTGCAACAGTTGAAAACATGGGAAGAAATGTACCAAGGATTTACATAGCCTTGGATAACAAGCAAGATGAGTTTTAGTTGCACATGATTGAAGTGGAAGGTAAGATTAATGACCAAACCATTGTTATTTTAATTTATTTGGGAGCTATTCATAGTTATCTAGATCCTAAGATGGTGGAAAGAATCCATTCTCTCAGAAGCAAGCTTGGAAAACCTTGGTTGGTGCAGTTAGCTACATGAGCAAAAAGGAAAATTAATGAGATGGTTAAGACATGTCTAATGGAGATGAATGGATTGCGCAAAAAGTTTGTTTTGAATATCATACCTTTGGGTTCGTGTGATTGCCTCATTGGTATGAATTGGTTGGATGAGCACCATGATGTCCTGGATTTTTAGAATAAGGAATTTACTTTCTTGGATGAGGAAGGGAACTTAAGGACAGTTCAAGGAATTCCAAGACTTGTAACTATTAGAGAAATTTCAGCCTTGCAATTGAAGAAAATATACAGGAAGGGATGTCAAGTATTTGCAATGCAAATGGAGGAGGAACCTAAGGATAAATTGTCGAGCATTGAAGATTGTGCAGTACTGAAAGAGTTTGAGGATATAGTTAAAGAGATACCAAGTTTTCCACCAAAAAGAGATATCGATTTCTCTATAAATATGATGCTGGGAGAAACACCCATATCCAAGATTCCTTATAGGATGAGTACGCCAGAGTTGAATGAGTTGCAGATGTAACTTGAAGAGCTTCTGAAGAAGAGGTATATACGCCCAAGTGTGTCGCCTTGTGGTGCCCCAATATTGTTCATGAAAAATAAGGATGATATGCTAAGACTTTGTATCGACTTCAAGAAGTTGAACAAAGTAACATTAAAGAACACATATCCTTTGCAAAGGATAGATGATTTCTTTGATCATCTAATGGGCACATAGATATTTTCAAAGATTGATCTCAAATATGGATATCACCAAGTGATAATTAAGGAAGAAGGCATCAACAAGACTTCTTTCAGAATGAGGTACATACATTATGAGTTCACAGTGGTGCCATTTGGGTTTTCAAATGCACCAGTTCCCTTCATGTGTTTGATGAATGGAGTTTTCAAAGAGTACTTAGATAAGTTTGTCATTGTGTTTCTGGATGGATTACTTATTTACTCAAAGTTTGAAGAGGAGCACGAGCAACACTTGAGGATGGTATTGTAGGTACTGATGGAGCATCAACTTTATGAAAAGTTGAGCAAGTGTTCATTTTACCAGCGATAGATTTAATATTTGGGTCATATCATTTCCAAGGAAGGAATAATTGTGGATCCAGAAAAGATAAATGCCATTGAGGAATGGTCGACACCAAGAAATGTCGCAGAGGTGAGTTCATTTATGGGACTTGCAGGTTATTACAAAAGGTTTATTGAAGGATTCTAAAATATTTCACATTCAATTACATCCTTAAAAAATAAAGGGGTGTGATTTGAATGGACTCTGGATTGTGCAAGGATTTTTCATCACTTGAAGAGCTTATTAACAAGTGTGCCAATTTTGAGAATTGTTGATTGAAATGCAAAATTCATGGTGTGCACAAATGCATGCAAGGAAGGGCTCGATGGAGTCCTTAGTCAAATTGGGCATGTGGTGTGATATGAATAAAGAAAGTTAAAAGAGCATGAAAGGCTCTATGCTACCCATGACTTAGAATTGACAGTCATAGTGCATGCCTTGAATATGTGGCATCACTATCTTATGGGTAAAATATTTGAGTTGAGGATATACCATAGTGGTATAAAGTATTTGTTTGGACAATCAAGTTTAAATTCTGGACAAAGCAGGTGGTTAAAACTCCTCAGTGAGTATGACTCTGACATAAAGCATATCAGAGGAAAAGAGAACAACGTAGCTGATGCACTCAATGGGAGGGTGTATGAGATGCATGCTACAACCATTAGCATGTACAAATTGGATTTGTATGACAAAATTTTAGGAGTTTCCAAATCAGATCAATGTTATGTGGACATAAAGGAAACTTTACAGCAAGGTATGTCACAATAGAAATTTGAAGGTTATGAGCTAAGAGAGGATTAAATCCTCATGTATAGATGGAAAGTCTTTTTTCCAAATGATCAGGAGTTGAAAAGTTTGTTATTGTCAAAGATGCATAAGGTTCTTTATGTTGGACATCCAAGCTATCAAAAGAAAATTTTTACAATAAAAAAACAATACTATTGGATAGGTATATTGAAAAAGTAAGTTGCTAATTTTATTGCTAGATGTCTTGAAGGTTGAGCACAAACATCTAGCCGGTTTGCTACAACCTTTGCCCATTCTTGAGTGGAAGTGGGAAGTAGTGACCATAGACTTCATTACTAAGCTACCTAGGATTGTGATGCAGGAGCATCGCCAGCTAGCACGCGTGGCAGGACAACTCAATGCCTTTGAATCATTTCATAATCTTAAGCGCTGGTGTTTACTGCAAATATTTTGGAGCTGATTGAGAAACTGAAGAAGATCAAACGCTTGGGAGCTAAATGATCCGAGTGATCTGGGAGTTTCACTCCTAGTATTTAATGTAATGGAACTTAGGTTCCATTTAGGTTTTGTTTTCGAGTAGATGAGTAGTCGGGGGGAACCCTAAGAACCCTCTGAGATAAATAGAGGTTCTGTACACCCAAATGAGGCTGTTGCAAGTTAGTAGGAAATTGATGATTTTTTAATTGTTGTTTGATCATAGTTGTAGCCATTTTACTTTTGAATGAATATAACAGAGGAAAATTGATCCAATGCATGGTGTTGCTACTGTTTGCAATTCCCTGTTATTTTGTTTTCATGAATGAATGAGTTGTGTTGTTGAGTATATGAAACTATGAGATGTTTGTATAAGTTTCAATTGTTTCTCTTCGTTGAGTCCGTGCAAGGTGTGCACACAATCTGCAAGGAGTGCGTTGGCATAGTATGTTTCGACTTAGAAGCTCAGAAGAGATAATGTGGAACTTATCTTTGCAAGGAGTGCAAAGTGATTGTTGCAAGGTGTGCACAATCGTCCGCAAGAAACTAAATATTGTGTAAAAATATGTTGCAAGGTGTGCACAATCGTCCGCAAGAAACTAAATATTGTGTAAAAATATGTTGCAAGGAGTGCACAGATCTGAAATTCGACTAAGTGTCKAAGTAGCTCTTTAAGGATTTGAAGGAGAAGTAGGAGGGAAAGCTCAAGAGAGMTAGTGGGATAAATATTCAAAAGGAGGAGAGTTCTCAATGTTTCATGAGTTACTGGCTAAGATCCATCCAGGAGGGAGAGGGATCATTCTAGACCATTGGATYCGAGTAAAGCGCATGAGMGTTAAGTCTTTGAGTGCATATAAAAGGGAGGACTCGTCGAAGTCCCGAAGAGGCTAGGGACCGTCCATCGTTCAGAGGAACAAGTGGCAGAAGATCCTTAACTCCAGAGTGAATCACTTCGGAAGTTTTGTGGATAAGGAGGAAGCGAAATCGACGAAGAGCCGAAGAAAATATTTGTTGTTGGTTTCCAGGAAATACGTGTCGATAGATCTAAGATTTCATGAAATTTCACTTTGGAGAAATCCAAACACGGAGTTTGACAAACTCCCGAAGTCCCGAAAGTCAAAGCAGATCGTAACTTTCCATTGCTGAGGAGATGGGGCAAGAATCTGTTGTCTTCGGGCGAAATCACCCTGATAGAAAATGAGTGTGCAAAAGCTGAGATCCCCAAACCCCGAATCGCCAAAGTGAATCGTAACCATATGATTCAGAAGGACACACGATAGAGATCCGGGAACTCCAGGTGAAACACTCTGGGAGGAGGTGAGTATGTAAGGGCTGGGACTCCCGAAGGCTGAAGAGTCGAACCAAACCACAACCGTCGATCTGTGAGGGACATGTTTCGACAGACCATTGTCTTCAGGTGAAATCACTCCGGAGGAAGGTGATGACTGGGAAAAAAACCTACGAAGCCTGAAGAGAAGAAGTGGATCACAATCGTTGATATGTGAGGGGCACACGTTGACAGATCGTTGACTTTAGGTGGAAGTGCTCCAGAAGGAGAAAAAGGTGGAAAATTGAAATTTCTGAAACCCGAATAGCTGAAGAGGCTTGTGACTATCAATATGTAGGGGTTACGTGTCAATATATTGTGAGCTCCGGATGTACGCATTATGGAGAAAGTAAGTTTTGAGAGTTGAAAACTTTGAAACCCGAATTGATGAAGTAGATCACGACCGTTGATTTGAAAGGGGCACGCGTCAACGGATTGTGGAAATCTAGGAGGGCGTGGTCCGGAGAGAAGGAAGGAAAGGCGGCATATCTGAATCGTTGATCGAGGGGATCTATCCAAGATCGCGAGATCAATGGTCATGTAGGATTGCGGGGACATAAGGCACCCAGACTTTAAAAATTTGAGAGCGGGCCGCAATCGGAACCATGGTATTGCAATAGGGACTCATGGCGATTCGTAGTGAATTGTGGGGAGAAAAGCAGGTTGATCCCAAACCACTCTTGGCCATGCCCGCAATCGTGTGTTTGTGCGAGGACATAGCCCAAGGTCACATATAGGAAAGGGCTAACGGAAGAGGAGCTAACACTTGAACCCTGATAGTTCAAAAATGAAAAAGGAGAGGTTGCAGGTTCCATAGAACCTACACCAAAGGAGTGAAAGGAACTTTGTTTAATTACAAGAGATACCATAAAGGTTTCACAGAACCGATTCGGATATGAGAATCAAAGATCCTTGACTGGGAGGTCGAGCAGCCTCAAGGGGAGAAGGGGGGGGTCTGCAACAAGTGGTATCAGAGCGGAATTTTTTCTTGCAGACAGTAGGAAAAGGAGAGATGATACAAAGGAGATCGAAGGTGTACTCTGTGTGTGAGAGACAGTCAACATAATTCCACCGAGGAGACGAGTGGAGCCACCTTTATCCAATCACGTTGTAGAAAGAGAAATCTGAGAGCTTCATGCAAGTTTAGAGGTGATGGAGGCAGCGTAGAGGAGGGCACCTGATGCTAGAGACATCAGTGATGCAGATAGTGAAGAAGTAGAAGTCAAAGAAGTTGCAAGGGAAAATGTTGTCGAAGAACACTTGTTGAGAGTAGTTGTTATATTGGGAGCTAGATCCAAGATAGAGGTCCCAATGTATGAAGGTAATTTGGATGCTGAAGAGCTGCTGGATTGGACAAGATACATGGACAAATATTTCGACTATGAAGATGTCTATGAGAAGAAAAAGGTGAGACATGTTGTCACCAGGATAACAGGACATGAAACACTGTGGTGGGATGAACTGCAGGTTGAGAGGAGAAGCAAAGGAAAACATAAGATAAAGAATTGGGACATAATTGTAGCCAAGTTGAAGGATAAATTCATGCCTAAAGATTATCAGATAAATTTGTTCAAGAATTTGCAAACCCTGAGACAAAAGGGTATGGCAGTGAAAGAGTACACATAGGAGTTCTACAAGTTGAATTTTAGGACTAGACAAAGAGAGAAACATGAAGAAAAATTTTCTAGGTATATAAATGGCCTGAGTTATGAAATCCAAGATGAGATCAACATGATGTCAGTAAGGACAGTAGAGGATGATTTTCAAATTGATCTAAAAGTAGAGGAGAATTTGGCCATAAAACAAAGCCAGTGAGGCAGAGGTAGAAGCCCAACCCTGAACAAAGGTAAGAGAGTTTCCCATGACAAGGCACATAAAACCAAAAATGAGACTAAGAAACCACACAATCACTCAGAAAGAGGAGGAAGTTCCCTAGGAAGACAAGGTGGTGGAATAATTTATTCTAGAGGAAGAGAAAGAGGCACAAGATGAGAAGCAAGGTGTTATGCCTGTGGAAAGACATGACATATGTCTTGGGAATGTCCTGAGAAAAATAAAGGAGGAGGTGAAGCTCACATTTCAGAAGCACAGAAAAGGAATGTTGAATCATAAGGAGCAAAGGATGGAACATCCATGATGTTGAGAAAGGTTCTCTTAAAACCAGAGGAAGAAGTTGAAAATCCAGTGTAGAGGAATAGTCTATTCGTGACATCTTGCAAGAATAAATACAGAGTATTCAAGGTGATAATTGACAATGGGAGCACTGATAACTTAGTATCCACAGAGATGGTGGAGAAATTGGAGCTGGAGATAATTGCACATCCAAAGACATGTAAAGTCTCATGGTTGCAGAAAGGACACCAGATAATGGTTACTAAACAATTACTTGTTGAATTTAATATAGGAGGATATAGAGATGAAATTTTATGTGATGTAATTCCCATGGATGTATGTCATATTTTGTTGGGAAGACCATGGTAGTTTGATAGAAATGCCATTCATAATGGGAGAAAAAATACATACACCTTGGAGAAGAATGGTAGGACACACATGTTGCTGCCAATAGAGGAGAAGAAAGTGAAAGAGGAATCCAACACAAGCATACTTCTCATGAGTAGGAAGGAAATCCTGAGAGAAGTCAAGAAAGAATGATAGATGTAGTTTGTTGTGGTGAGTAAACCCAGAGTTGTCCTTACAATTACTTCGATGGATGATTTTCCTGAAGAAGTTCAGGAACTGTTGGATAATTTTGCTGGCATAGTGGTGGATGAGTTTCCTAACTCATTTCCACCCATAAGAAGTATCAACCATCATATTGATTTGATACTAGGAGCAAGTCCACCGAACAAAGAAACATACAGATTGACACCTCAAGAGAATGAGGAGGTAAATAACCAAGTCTAGGAATTGTTAGACAAAGGTTTTGTCAGAGAGAGATTAAGTCCATGCATAGTACCAACTGTGTTGAGTCCAAAGAAGGATGGAGGATGGAGAATGTGTACAGACTCGAGAGCCATTAACAAGATCACCATCAGGTATAGATTCCCTTTGCCAAGAATGGATGACTTAATGGATTGTTTAAGTGGAGAAAATTTCTTTTCTAAGATAGATTTGAAAAGTGGATATCACCAGATAAGGATGAGAGAAGGTGATGAGTGGAAAAAAACCTTTAATACAAATGAAGGATTTTATGAGTGGCTTGTTATGCCATTTGGCTTAACAAATGCCCGAAGTAATTTTATGAGATTGATGAATAAAATACTGAAAGATTTCATTGGAAAGTTTGTGGTTGTATATATGGATGATATACTAGTATTTTGTAGGACTAAAGAGGAGCATTTGAGACACCTAACATTAGTGATGAGGAGACTCCAACAGGAGAATATGTTGATAAATCTGAAGAATTCATCTTTTATGAAGACAGAGCTCATTTACTTGGGTTTTGTGATCTCTTCAAATGAATTGAAGATGGACCCAAAGAAGGTGAAAGAAATCAAAGAATGGCCATCACCAAGGAGTATGTTTGAAGTGAGAAGCTTCCATGGATTAGCAAGTTTCTATAGGAAGTTCATCATAAATTTCAGTGGAATTTGTGCACCAATGATGGATACAGTGAAGAAGAGGCACAAGTATTTTAAATGGACAGAGGAGGCCGAGAGGAGCTTCAACATATTGAAGGCGAAGATAATAGAATGACCAATTCTGGTCTTACCAAATTTCGGGAAGACATTTCAAGTGAGATGGGATGCAAGTGGAGTTTCAATTGGAGCAGTTCTAAGCTAGGATAATTGGCCTGTTGCATATTTCGGTGAGAAGTTGAATGAGACTAAGAGAAAGTACTCCACATATGATAAGGAGTTTTATGCCATAATTCAAGCCCTGAAGAAATGAAGGCACTACCTTTTTCCACATGAATTTGTCTTGTATAGCGATAACCAGGCTTTACAATTCATAACCAGACATGAAAAATTGAATCAAAGGCATGCAAAGTGGATTGAGTTTATGCAGAATTTTACTTTTTTCATAAAACATATTGCTGGGAATGCTAACAAAGTTGTTGATGCATTAAGCAGGAGATGTTTGATTTTGCAGGAGTTTCAGGTGAAGACCTTGGGGTTTGAACACCTTAAGGATATGTATTGTGATGATCCAGATTTCAAGGAAGCATACGAAGCATATGAAAATCTTGTGCTGAGAGACAAGAGCTAGTGGACAGAGTATATGACTCAAGAGGGATTGTTGATCAAGGGAAATCAAATGTGCATACCAAAATGCTCAATGAGGGATAACCTTAAATTATAGTGGAGGATTGGCTGGACATTTCAGCCATGATAAAAAATTTGCACAATTGAGCAGTTCATACTAATGGCTAGGTATGAGAAAAAAAGTGATAAAGTTTGTGAACAGATGTAGAATCTTCCAACATGCAAAAGGAAAAAGACAGAACACTGGATTGTATCAACCATTGCCAATACCAGAGAGGCCTTGGGATGCAATAAGCATGGATTTTTTGTTGGGACTTCCAAGAACGCAAAGAGGATGTGATTCCATATTTGTGATGGTGGATAGATTTTCAAAGATGACACACTTTATCCCATGCCAGAAGACTAGTGATGCAACACATGTTGCAAATTTGTTTTTCAAGGAAGTTGTGAGATTTCATGGATTACCCAGGAGCATTGTCTCAGACAGAGACACTAAATTTGTTGGTCATTTCTGGAGAACACTGTGGAAGAAGTTGGGGACATATTTGTCCTTCATCTCAGCTTATCACCCTCAGACAGATGGACAGACTGAGGTGGTAAAAAGAAGTTTGGGAAAATTATTGAGGAGTCTGGTCACTGACCATCATAGTCAGTGGTATCAGATTCTACCGCAAGTAGAATTTGCATACAATGACTCACCAAATAGGAGCACTAGAAAGAGTCCATTCCAAATATTGTATGTGATGCAACCAAGGGGAGTATTTGAGTTGAGAGACTTGGAATAGAGTGAGATCAGAAGCGTTGGAGAGGAATATTTTGCTGCAGAAATGCAGAAGCTTCATAGCCAGATCAAAGGACAGTTGCATAGATCTATCCAAGAATACAAGCGTAGAGTTGATCAACATCGCAGAGAGCTTCAATTTGAAGTGGGAGACTAGGTTCTGGTACATCTCATGAAAGAAAGGTTCCCTAGGGGAACATATAACAAGTTGAAGATGAAGAAGATAGGGCCATGTAATATCTTAAGGAATTTTGATGCAAATGCCTATGAGATTGAGATACCAGATGGTGTGGGCATATCACCCATATTCAACACATCAGACCTGTATCCTTACAGGGAAAATGACACAGAAAGATCATAAGATCAAGAGAAGATTCAATGGGAGAAACAAATACCTATAGCAGAAAAACCACAGATGGAAAATATTGTTGATCAGAGGATTGGCAAGAAGACCAGGAGGAAGACCTATTTTGAATATTTGGTCAAGTGGAAGGGAAACCCAATAGAATATTCCAGTTGGGAAAATGAAGCTGATATCCAGAAGCATGGGAAGTCAGTACAAGAGCTCATGGAGAGGATTCCATGAATTTTTGTCCATGGGAGTATGATGTAGGAGCATCAGCAGCTAGCACGCATGGCAGGAAAACTCAGGGCCTTTGAATCATTTCAGAATCTTAAACGCTGGCATTTACTACAAATATTTTGGAGTTGATTGAGAAACTGAACAAGATCAAACGCTTGGGAGTTGAATGATCATGAGTGATCTGGGAGTTTCACTCCTAGTATTGAATGTAACGAAACTTAGGTGGCAGTTAGATTTTGTTTTCTAGTAGACGAGTAGTCAGGGGGAACCCTAAGAACCCTTTGAGATAAATAGAGGTTTTTTACGCCCAAATGAGGTTGCTGCAAGTTAGTAGGAAATTGCTAAGTTTTTAGTTGTTGTTTGATCATAGCTGTAGCCATTTTAATTTTGAATGAATATAACAGAGGAAAATTGATCCAATGCATGGTGTTGCTACTGTTTGCAATTCCCTGTTATTTTGTTTTCATGAATGAATGAGTAAGTTTTGTTGTTTACTAAGTGTCGAAGTATCTCTTTAAGGAGTTAAAGGAGAAGAAGGAGAGAAAATATCAAGAGAGATAGCATGATAAATCTTCAAAGGGAGGAGATTTATGAAGGTTTCACGAGTCACCGGATAAGATCCATCCAGGAGGGATTAGGATCATTCCACACCATTGGATCTGGGTAAAGTGCACAAGCATTAAGTCTATGCGTGCATATAGAAGGGAGGACTCATCGAAGTCTCGAAGAGGCTAGGGACCATCCATCATCCAGAGGGATAGGTGGCGGAATATCCTTAACTCCGGAGGGAATCACTTCAGAAGTTTTGTGGAAAAGGAGGAAGCGAAATCGCCAAAGAGCCGAAGGCCGAAGCAAATCTTGGTCGTTGGTTGCCAGGAAATACATGTCGATAGATCTGAGATTTCGAGAAATTTCACTTTGTATAAATCCAAACGCGGAGTTTGACAAACTACCGAAGTCCCAAAAGCTGAAGCAGATCATAGTCGTTCGTTTCTAAGGACACGGGGCAAGAATCCGTTGTCTTCGGGTGAAATCACCACGATAGAAAATGAGTGTGCAGAAGCTAAGATCCCCGAACCCTGAATCACCGAAGTGAATTGTAACCGTCCAATTCAGAAGGACACGTGGAAGAGATCCAAAAACTCTGGGTGAAACACTCCGGAAGGAGGTGAGTGTGTAAGGGCTAGGACTCCCAAAGCCCAAAGAGCCAAAGCAAACCACAACTGTCGATCTGCGAGGGACATGTGTCGAAAGATGGTTGTCTTTGGGTGAAAGTACTCCGAAGGAAGGCGAAGACTGGGAATTGAAACCTCTGAAGCCCAAAGAGAAGAAGTGGATCACATCCATTGATCTATGAAAGGAACGTGTCGATAGATCATTGACTTCGGGTGGAAGTTCTCCGGAAGGAGAAAAAGGTGGAAAGTTGAAATTTATGAAACCCGAATAACAGAAGAGGCTTGTGATCGTCGATCTGTAGGGGTTACATGTCAATAGATCGTGAACTCCGATTGTACGCATTGCGGAGAAAGTAATTTTTGAGAGTTGAAAACTCCAAAACCTGAATTGGCAAAGCAGATCACGACCGTTGATTTGAAAGGGGCATGCGTCAATGAATTGTGGAGATCTAAGAGGGCATGGTCCAAAGAGAAGGAAGGAAAAGAGACAGATATGAACCGTTGATCGAGGGGCTCTTTCCGAGATCACGAGATCAAAGGTCACATAGGATTGCAGGGACAAAAGGCGCTCGAACTTTAAAAATTTGAGAGCGGGCTACAATCGGAACCACGGTATTGCAATAGGGTCACGTGGCGATTCATAGTGAAATGCGGGGAAAAAAATGGGTTGATCTGAAACCACTCTTGGTCGTGCTCGAAATTGTGTGTTTATGTGAGGACATATCCCGAGGTCACATATGAGAAAGGGATAACAGAAGAGGAGCTAACACTTGAACCCTGATAGTTCAACAATGCGAAAGGAGAGGTTGCAGGTACCATAGAACCTGCACCAAAGGATTGAAAGGACCTGTGTTTAATTACAAGTGAGACTATTAAGGTTTTAGAGAGTCGATTCGACTCCGAGAATTGAAGATCCTTGAATGGGAGGTCGAGCAACCCCGAGGGGAGAATGGGGGGGGTCTGCATCAGACTGCTAAGAAACATGCTTCTATTATGGTAGTGGTGGACAAACTTACTAAAGTTTCCCATTTTATTTCAGTGAAATCAATGCACAAGGCAACCAACATTGTTGAAATATACATGTGAGAAATTGCTAAGCTGCATGGTATACCTAATACAATTGTGTTTGACAGAGATTCCAAGTTCACCTCAAACTTTTGGAAAGGGTTATTCAAATGATTTGGGACAAATATGAACTTTATCATAACATATCACCTTGAGTCAGATGGCAAATAGAGAGGGTAAATCAGGTGATTGAAGATATGCTCACGATGTATGTGATGGATAAGCCATCAAAATGGGAAGACTAACTTCATTTGGTATAGTTTGCTTACACCAAACGGTATCAAGTATCTTTAAAGATGAGCCCATTTGAAGCACTTTATGGTAGAAAGTGCAACATGCTAATGAGTTGGAACAACCCAATAGACTGCACAGTAGTTGGGCCAGATATGCTCTGGGAAATGAAGGAGCATATGGTAAAGATAAGGAAAAATTTAAAGGCTTCCCAAGACGGGCATAAAAGTTGTGCAAATAAAAGAAGAACCCACAATGAGTTTAAAGTGGGAGACCATGTGTTCTTGAAAGTAAAATCCAAACAAAATTCCTTGAAGTTAGGGAATTGTTATAAGTTGGCAGCGTGCTACTGTGGGCCATTTGAAATCCTAGAGAGGATTGGTCATATCGCATATATGATTGCATTGTCTGCATCCTTGTGTAAGCATAATGTTTTCCATGTATCATTGCTTAAAAAGTGCGTACCTGATGCAAATCATATTATTGATTGGAATTTGATTGAGGTGGAGCCAGACAGAAATTTTCGAGTATGACTGGTCTGCATATTGGATCGAAAAATCAAACAGCTTCGGAATCGAGCCATTGAGTTGGTAAAGGTCCAATGAACCTGGTATGGTCCTGAGGATGCAACTTGGGAGCGCGAGGATGCTATGTGGGTAGAGGACAATGCATAAATAAGGGGGAGGGGAATGTAATGTCCCTAATCTTAATCCTTTGTAATTGTACATATAGGTTGGTGAGCCATTGGTACCAATTGTAAGTGTAAATGTACATATAGGTAGGTGATTTGTTGGTGTTCATTAAGGTTGGTTGTCATTGATGTCAACCCTTGAAGAAAGCCCCGCAACACAAAGGTTTGGGTAATGGACCCAATATTGTTTGATGTAAAAATGACTCAATATTGTCTTGTCATGGTTGATAAGAAGTAAATATGGATGAACTCCAAAGTGGTCCCCTTGTGGTGAAAGCCCTCACGGGAAGAAGCTTTGCGGAGTAAGAGAACCCATGCTTAATTGTGGAATAATGAGATTAAGGACAATGAATTTTTCAGGTAAACTATCCTATATGGATAGTGCTTGTCAATCCATTTCCCATGGTATGTGGAATGTCACATAACTCCTCGCGGTTATAGAGTTATGGCCATGAGAATTTGGAGACCCCAGGTTTGGGTAATGGACTCAAGTTTGTTTGATGGATAATGGTATGAGTTATGATATATTTTTAGATAATACTATTCTATATGGATAGTACATGTCATCCCATTTCTGGTGGTATGTGGAACGTCACATAACTCCTCATGGTTTAAGAGTTATGGCCTTAGGAAGTTGGAGGACCCTCATATGCCATCTAGAAGCCCCAAAAGGTCAAAGTAGTCAAAGTGGTTTAAAAGATTTTAAAAGGTAAATAATAAAGTGAAGTAATGAGTGTATTATAATTCAAAGTGAATACAAAACAAATTATTTCAATAATAAATTTAATGGAGAAATTAGAAGTGGGTTAACCCTAAAATAAGGAAAGTGGGGCCAAATGACCTAGAAGATGTTTTTAAGGAAGCTACTTGGAGAGTATAAATAAGAGACAAGGCTCTCTCATTTCAATAACACTTGATCATATTGAATATATATAGGTTTCTGAGGTAACCAAGGATATCTAAGCCTAAATTCTGAGGGAATGTGAAGAAAATAAGGTCGAAATGCAAGGAAGGATAAATTCTTTTGATGGTGCTTTCTAAGGTATGTTATTTACAGGTCATCTCACCATTTTCGCTATAAATTTTTTTCTATAATGATTCAGACCGTGAAATTGCTATGAAATTGAGAAAACGTATTCAAGTATTTTTGGTAAAAAAATAAGCATGTGTGTCATTGTATTTTTGGAGTTACACTCCTTGGAAAATAGGGTTTATGGCTAGTCCTGAAACTAGTAAAAAACAAGTGTTTCGGGTAAAAATGTCATAACTTCTTCATAACAGATCCAAATTCAGTGAAACCAAATTTGTTGGTTAGGGTACATTCTTTTTTATTTTGTGTCATAGTTTCATATCAATTCAACAAATATTTCATGTGGGGCACACTCTACAAGGTCACTCTCTAGAATAAGCTAGAATTCAACAATGCATGTCATTTTTGCTATAACACCTTTTCTGAGAGGTTACAAGTAGTGAAACCTAGAGGAATTGCATAAAATACACTGAAGAACATTGTATATCCATTTCATATATTTATACATTACAGGTACAAAGTTATGATTACTTCAATTTAGGGTTGTTGACTAATCCAAAACTAGGCATGTGAGACTAAAGAAAAGTTTGATGAAAATGCTAGTCTCTTGTTGTTGAAGTCAAGGAAGGTTTGCAGGAATGTAATCATATACACCATGTCTATTATAGAGATACAAATCATATTTGGATGATGAAATTGATGAGGGCTTTTGGTTGAGGTACATGTTGAGTACATGGTTGAGACAAGTAGTTGATGAGTTGGCACATACATAAGGTGTATAGTTGATGATGTTGGTACATATTGAGGAGTCATAGTTGATGGGTATTTGACACATGATTGGTACATACTTGGTACATGGCTGGATGCACTTATTTATGGTACAAGTTTATTACAGGTTATTTGGTACAGGTTGGTGCATGGTTGATGCACTTGTTTATGGTACAGGTTGATTATAGGTTGAGGTACATGTTGATGTATGGTTGATGCATGGTTCGGATTTATTGGTACAGTTTTACAGTGGTATATCTCACAGTGACAAGTTGACAATGGTTCCATCACTCTACTTCTACTTCAGGGTGGAAGGACGGGGCAAGGACAGGTGGTTGTAGCCACCTTCCGGTTGTAGCCGGAGAACATAGGGGGTTGTAGCCAGAAAATTGGGGAGTTGGAGCTTCCCTCAGGTTGTAGCCTGAGAAATTAAGGGGTTGGAGCCTCCTTCCAATTGAAACTAGAAAACAAAGGAAGTTGGTGCTTCCAATGAATGTAATTCTTCAAGACATATAAGAAAAATCATTCTGTGGTTTTCTCCCGATTTAGGTTTCCACGTAAAACATTGGTGTACTATGTATGTGTATGTTTGTTCATTTGTTCATTTCTTATTTACTCTGTACTTATTGGATGATAATGCTTCATTTATATAACACTTGGATTATATGGTTAAAAAGGATTAAATTGCTCTATTACTGATTCACCCCCCCTCTCAGTAATCCAACAATTGGTATCAGAGCAGGTTCCTTCATAAATCAATTTAACCACTGAAAGGTAGATCATGGAGAGTACCAACTCATATAAAAATGGAATACCATCGTTTGATGGACATAAGTATGCTTTTTGGAGCATAAGGATGATGACATATATACAGGCACATGGATTTCAAGTTTGACAATCAATTGTAGATGGATACATAGCACCAACAGTTCCACCAAAAAATGACAAAGTAGTAAAACTCGGTGAGAATAATTACAAAGCCACAAATGCACTTTTGAATGGTCTCCGTGATACAGTATTCAACAAAGTTACACACTATAAATCCGCTAAAGAGATTTGGGACAAGCTTCAAAATATTTATGAAGGAGAGACAAAAGTTAAAGCAACAAAGCTTCAGACTTACAGAGGTCAGTTCGAACAACTAAAAATGAAGGAATATGAAGATATCACAACCTACTTCATACGAGTCGATGAAACAGTGCATGCAATCATAGGATTGGGAGAAGAAATTGAAGAATCTGTAATTGTTCAAAAGCTACTAAGATCTCTTCCTATGAGATTCAACCCTAAGATATCAGCACTAGAAGAAAGATCAGATATGGACTCAATAAGCATGGACAAGCTGCATGGAATCTTCACAGCATATGAAATGAGAAATGAGAACTGAGAAGGAAAATCCAGATGTAAAAGAAGCAGCCTTCAAGGCATTCAAAAGATCAAAGAAAAAGAAAAAGGAACAAGAAGAATATAGCAACAACAATGATGCCTCAGAAGATGATGAAGAAGTGGTCAACTTTGTCAAAAGACTGAACAAGGGAACCAACGGTAGGTATAGAGGTAAGCTCCCTTTAATTTGTTTTAATTGTGATGGTATTGGTCATTTTGCTAACAAATGTCCTCAAAAGAAAAAGATAAATGATGAACGTTACTCAAAAGGAAAACACACATATAAAGGCAAAAGAACTACAAAGAAAGTTTTCAAGAAAAGCTTATACACCAAAGAAGACATCTCATCATCAGATGAAGATGAAGTCAGTGACAATAAGACAAGAAGATTTATATTCATGGCAGTAAAATACTTTGACAAAGAAGACTCCGAAGAAGAATATGAAGAATACGAAGAATAATGTGAAGAAGTCGAAGAAGAAATTGAAGAGGCAAAAGTTGAGTATTGAGAAAAATTAATGTGTGCCATAAAAGTTATTAGAAGAGAAAAGAATAAAAACAAGAAACTACAAGAAGAACTAGACAAGAAAAATGACACTCGATAACTAGAACAAATGATCACAAAATTGAAGGTTCAAATAGAAGAAGATAAAATAATTAAAGAAGCACTCAAAGAACAACTAGAAGAAATTGACAAAATCATTGGAAACTTGGAAGAAGAGGTTGTCACACTAAGAAAGGATATTCAAAAGAAAAATATGAAAAATAGCTCAAAATTTCTAGATGACATTATTAGCAATCAAAAATCTCATCTTGACAAGTCCGGACTTGGATACAATCAGACAGAAAAGGGATCAAGCTCCAAAACAACAGAGTAAGAAACAAATCCAAAGAGATATGTAGAAACAATTAAAGAGGATAGGAATATATACAAGGAAGATTACAGAGACACTCCTCCACCAAGAAGATTCAGATTTCTGAATCAACAATAGAAAGATAGGCCTCAAGAAGAAGAAGGATTCATAATAGCACCTCCTTTCAAAAGATATTCAAATCCCAGGTATAAAACTATATTTTTTGGTTTATGTTATGCATGTAATAATTTTGGACATAAAGCTATGAATTGCAGACCTACCAACATGAACAGTAACAACTTTGAGAGTTATACACAAAGGAATTATTCAAGGAGACCTAGTGACACACAAAGAAGAAGTTACAACAGGTTTGAATCTTTGAGCATTGAAGTGGAATGTTACAAATGTAACAATTTTGGACACATGGCCAAGGATTGCAGAA